>ML789115.1:123191-149841 GCA_009831015.1 Picea engelmannii | reverse complement strand
TGTTGAATGAGCCAGGCACGTAGATCAGTGATTTCTGGGGTGATTTTGAGGGGTTGGAGGACCATGATTTTGTTCTCACACAACCAAGTTCTTCTCCCATTTCCATGGATTCTATACATGTGTTCTTTAAAAAAATCCTAGCCCTGACTGTAGAGCTTCCAAAGAGTGGTTCCTTTACAGGACGCTCCTTCATCCATATTATTCAATGATAGCCCGTGCAAATATTTTTTAATGAGCACTTGGCTTACTGGATGTCATTGGTTTGAGAATATTTTCCATAAGATCTTTCCTCCCAACGCCATATTGGCCAATCCAGGATCCCTTACCTGAAGACCACCTTCTGGTAAAGATCTTTTCACAATATCCCAGCTCACCAAATGAATTTTTTTTTGGTTTCCCTTTCCTCCTTGCCACAGGAATTTTTGTATCAACTTTGAGAGTTGCTTAGTGATCATTCTTGGGGCCAAGAGGAACGAAGCCTGGTAAATTGGAAGGGAGGGGAGAACAGATTTTACCAGAATAAGCTTCCCATCTATGGTAAGCCACTGACCGCCCCAAGCAAACATTTTTGCCTTGATTTTGCTGAGTATTTCCAACCAATGGGGGGCCTTGTTGATTCCCAGTGTTAATGGCAGTCCTAAGTACTTGATTTTATCCCATAAGGCGTAGCCCGTGAACCCAAGGGTTTGAGCGATCCGGTGAATGGATTGTTGATCAAATTCCTAGCCATACACTGCACTTTTCCTCTTATTGACCAATGCTCCTGAAACTCTGCAGAAGCTTTGAATAACTTCGTTAAAATCCCTTGAAATTTGAAGGGAAGCACCTCCCAGAAGTAGAGATTCATCAACAAATAAGGCATGGTTGATTGGATCGGTTCCTCTCGTCGGCCTAATGCCTGGAATTGTCCCAGTTAACTTCTCTGGGTCAGCTTTCGACTTAGAGAATCTGCCATCAATATGTATAGGAAGGGGGACAGTGGGCAGCCTTGCCTTATGCGCATCGTTGCTTTGAAGTAGTTTTCCAGCCTGCCATTTACTAAGGGGGTGATCCATGGCTCTCCTGTACAAGCTTTAATCAATCTTATAAAATCAGGGTTGAATCCAAAGGCAGAAAGAACTTGGAGGAGGAAAGAGTGTCTTACCCGATCAAAGGTGTTCGCCATGTCCAACTTAATAAGAATTCCTTGCTCGTGGCATTGGTGGCTAAAATGAATGGTTTCCTGCACAAGAATCACGTTATCCAGAATGTCCCTGCCCTTCACAAACCCTCCTTGGTTGGGGGAGATGATTTTTTCTAGAAGTGGCTTGATTATGTTCGCAAGGAGTTTGGAGAGTATTTTGTAGGAAGTGTTGCATAACGAGATTGGCCTGAAACGATCAAATGTCATCGGGTTCGCTTCTTTTGGGATTAGAGAAAGGAACGTGGAGTTTGTGCTTCCTCCCACTTTGTGTTTTTGGAGGAATTTTTTGATCATTCGAAACAGATTAGCCTTAATAATGTCCCAGCAAGTTCTGTAGAAGTGCATGGTGAACCCATCGGGTCCTGGAGCTTTGTCTGGCTCCATCTTCCAGATGACATTAGTGATTTCGTCTTCAGTGAAGGGCTTCCGGAGGCTTCAGTTATCTTCCTCGTTTACCAATCTTGGAACGTGAGTGAGGAAATCTGAAAATTCCTCCTCAGTGTCCACTCCTTCTTCTTTGTACAACTGTTGGAAATGAGAGGTGGCAGCCTCTTTTAATTGGGCTATTCCTTTATGGACAATCCCATCAAGGGAGGTTATCTTTGCAATATGATTTCTAGAGAGGCGAGCTCGAATTTGCTTGTGGAAGAACGCCGAATTTTTGTCACCGGACTCGAGCCATAGGTTATGAGATTTGAGTCTCAGAGACTCTTCCTCTACTCTGAATGAGCGGAGAGTCGTGATTTGGGCTTCTTTCTCTTTCTAAATTTCAAAGTAGGTAATGTCTTTATGCTCCAGGTCCAATTGCAGATCTAGCTGCTGATTGGTGGTCTGTTTTCTAAGACTAGTGGGGGAATCTGTCAGCCTTTTTATCCATGTTGTTGAGGTTGTTTTGGTGGCTTTAAGTTTCTATTCCCACACATAGTTGGGTGATCCATTGACAGGAATGGACCAATCTTTTGAGACTATGTCCATGAATCCTTCCCTATCTGCCCAGAGGGGGCTAAACCAGAAGGGGATGGGTCCCATATTTTCCTCGTCTTCAAACAGCAGAAGAATGGGTTTATGATCTGAAGTTAGTTTTGGCAAAAATTTTGTGGAAATAATCTTATTTACGGAGAGGAAGGTGCTTTGTAGTAAAAATCTGTCCAGACGGGCTGAAATGTGCTCCGTCATAGCTCTATTGTTAGACCAAGTGTAGAGTCCTTTTTTTGTCTTAAAGTCCAGTAGATCCCATTGTTGAATTAAGTCTTCCACGAAGGGGAGAAATTGGTCCTTGTTAATTATGCCTCCTCTTTTTTCCTTTGTCTCCAAAATTAGGTTGAATTCTCCGGCTAGAATTATATTCTTGGGAGAGTAAGCCTCTAGAAAGTCAGATAGAGTTTGCCCGCAGTCTTTCTTTTCTGCATAGAGAACTGGAACATAAAGGTTAAAGAGGGCGAAGGTGATCTTACTTGCAAGGTGTCGGAGTTCGGTATAGCTCCAGTGTTGTGTGTTAAAGGAGCTTTCAAGGTGGAATTTGTCTTCCTCCCAGAGAGTGGCGAGCCCGCCACAAGTGCCCCTTGCGCTTACTTCTTTTTCAGCTTTTGTTTTCCATTTCACTTTGTTGAGATCGAGAAGGGCATCCCCTTCTATTTTAGTCTCTTGGAGCATGAGGATATTGGGTGTTTCTAATTTCATGAGGCTCTTCATAGTTTTTGCTTTTAAGGGGTTCCCCGGGCCTCTGCAGTTCCAAGAGACTAATCACATTATTTACTAGCAGAGGGGGGAGCATACCCTCCCTTGGGAGGCCTATTTCTATTATTTATGCCAATGGACATATCTATCGTTGGTTGGCTTCCTTGCATTTGTTTTCTTTCATCCTCTTCTTCCCTTACCTCTCTATCAGATTTTCTCCTGGCTCTTTTCGAAGGCCTCTCAAATGTCTCATCTTCTGAGGATCCTGAGATCTCTGGAGACTTCTTCCTTGTCATATCTACATAGGAAGGAGGGCTAGGGACTCCTCCTGATGATCCGGCTTGTAGAGGGGTTGATTCTTCTGTGCTTTTATCTTTTACAATAGGTGTGGGTTGTTGTCCGGCCTCTTCAGCTGTTGGAGCTAGGGATGGTTCTTCTGGGGTGCTGAGTATTTCAAAGGGGTTGTTTGTTGTCTCTACTCTTGGAGGGGCTGAGCTTCCCTCCCCTTGTAACTGAACCAAGGAAGGAGTTCCATTCCCCGAGGGTGCATCTTTCATTTTGGATATGTTGTTATGTTTCGCTGGAGCTGCTTTCTGGACTTGAGTCCATTGATCTCCCTTCGAGTTCTCATCCTCCTCCTCTGCTTTCTTTCTGCAATGCCTAGTGAAGTGCACGTAGCCATGGCCATGCCAGCATTTAAACGGGAGTTGCTCGTAGTCTAGCACTTGAATGTAGGACCAATCAGCCACCTTAAGATTTATTGCTTCGGGGAGGCCATCCTCCAGGTCGACTTCTACACAGATCCTCGCACAGGAGTATTGATCCCTCCTTTCGGCACGATCTATATATTTACCTTGTTTATTGCCTRTGGTTTCTAGAGATTTGGGGTTCCAGCAGTGCAGAGGTAAATGAGGCAGGCRTACCCAAACGGGAACAGCCGAGGGAACATCCTGAGTCGGATYGAAATTTGGGGTCCATTGGTTCAAGTATAGACCCTAGGGGCCCATAAAATACGRGCCATTTCTAAAGATGAGATTCATKTTCTCTAYCGAATCGAAGACGAAGACGAAGAAGMCTTTGTCGACTAAGTAGCTTCTGATTCCTTCTTTGACCAGTGATCTCCAGTTTCTTTGCACCCATGCGTCAACCGMTTTGGGTGATGGCCAGAGCTTGGTGAACTATCCTATTAGCCCTCATTCAACAAGATTCAGAGCTGATCTACAGGGTTCTTCGGTCGGCAAGGCAACCGTGGGAATGGTTTCCAACTTTTTAATAAACTTMTGTTGTTGTTCACTGGAAGGGCGTTTATTGCAGGTTGCTACCAGATTCCTAAACGCAATCAGCTCGAGGGGAAGAGGAGGGGCGGCCTCGGGGCCCCCTCTTGGGGCCATGGCGATGGTGCAGCTCTTAAAGGTGAACTGGAACGTTGGCTCATATGCAACGCGCAGCTCCAAAATATAATCTTGTAAAAGTATTTTTAATATAATATAATATGGCAATATTATCATTAAAAATTTTAAATAGTGGAATTTATGGTTGTTTGATAGATGTAGAGTTTATTTTGTCTTCATTTTTTAAAACACTATAGAAAATTATATACATTTCATACAACATATACTTGACCAACATACTACCCATCGAATGAAGTAAGATATTTATCACTGATCTTTTTGGACTTTGAACTATGAACTTAGGTTGTCACTTTCATTTAATCTAGAGAACTATTGAGCAACATACTAACCATCCAATGAAGTAAGATATTTATCATTGATCTTTTTGGACTTTGAACTATGAATTTAGGTTGTCACTTTCATTTAAGCTAGAGAACTAATTAGTTTTCATTGATGTTTTATTACCTTATGCACTCAACAAATATAGCAATATATTGGTGAGATAATCATATTCAAATGATCATATAATGTTATGTAGCATTACCATGCTTAAACATATAGAGGATCATCCACATTTAAAAAAGAAGAAAAAGAAAAAATTATGCATTTACAATTTAAATTTGAAACTATAACTATGAAAATGTAAATTAGGATGTAAGTAAAAAATTACCTAATCTTGTCTTGTCACATAAATATAGTTATTGAAGAAACAAAAAAATCAAATTAAAAAAGTTTTAACAAATTTAGAAATAAACTAAAATTAGTGGGAGATAAAAATGGATAATAAAATGAAAAAAATGATTTGGTAATTTTTTAAGCCTATTATAGTCTATGTTGTATATTGATGCATTAGTAGGATTATATGTCCCTAGCATATTAGCAAGCAATTATTTTAAATTAATAAAATATAAAGTGGTGTGCCAAGTAAAGTGCACATCACAACGTTTATATAATTCCTAAGTATCATGAACTATTATTTTGAAATATGATTTATTGCTTAACTCTTAAGTGATGCCCCTTATATAAATGTGTTTCAATGTGGTTATAGGTTTATGGCCTTTGAAAAACAATCTTTTAAAAATTAATTTTTTTATAAAATTAAAAGAAATACTTTATTTTTATTTTTAAATTTAACTTTCTATGATGTGCCTAGTATCACTATACATTGGTACTCTTATATGTCTATGGCACATTGTTATTTTTTATTTCAAAATGGTTAACACTAATGCAATATACATTGTATTGTATGCATTGGTAGAATGCACTATAGAGTATTTTTTTAGGTGCATCGATAAGACAACCTTTGCGAAAATCTATGCTTGTATGTGTTTGTTAAATGAAAAAAATGGAAAAGGGTGAGTGCAAGCTAATGATGGTCTCTCATGATGCATTAGTGGCAATGCAAACATGGAAAAACATCAATCTGTTAACTTGGAGGGATTATTCAAGGTACTTTTACAATGAATTTGAATATGGTGTCAGAAGATGAAACATAGGAAATTGAATTAGCTTTCCGAATATATAACTTTTATTCATAGAAATTGTGAATAACTATGTTAAATTTTGTTTTTTCTAACAGGTGTATGTTATTTTTCCAGCAAACTATAAGGTATATGTCTTTGTTCATGCAGTCGTTGTGTACCTTAACGATGGAATTTCCTTCCAAAAAATTGTATAATTGTAGAGAACTCGTTGTTCTAGTGTGGTGTATTTTTTGGAAATTTATAATATTAATTTTATATATTTTTTTAATTATGAAAGTCAATATATCCTTGAAATTACAACGCCTTTTGTTTGTGCAGGCTAAGAGGATCTTAACATGGTTATAAGAATTTCATTTTTTTTCAAATCGTAGATATTGGTTTTCTCTCATGCAATATATAACTCATTTTAGAATTGGTTAAGCCGACAAAAAGTTATAGCAGAAATAAGAGGTGTGCATTCTAGGATTTTGATATATGCAAAGACAAAAATAGATTAAAAATAGTAAACAATATTAATTTAAAAAAAAAAAAACTATATATTTGGAATCCACATAGCCGACTATGTTTGTAGTTTCTTCAACAATTGAATTGTGTAGCCTATAGAAAAATAACGTCAAAAATAGAGATATAGAGAGATATTCACAAAAATGGATTATTTTATCAATTTGTAGACCGAACCACTAGGTTTGTCATCCCAAACCTAAATCCAATGAAACCAAGTCAACATTCACGTACACTAAAGTTGTCAATACCGACCAAAAATATTTGAATTAAAAAGAGCGTGCACACGTTCTTAATAGCGCACACGTGCTCTAGGAATGCACATGCGCTCTAGGAATGCACACGTGTTCCTTATAGCATGCACTCTCTCTAGTAACGTGCACACATTCCTAAGAGTGCACGTGCTCTTATATCATATTTCTTATTTTCCATTTCCCCCTCCAAAGGGTGTAGTTCTAGAGATCATAGTTCCACGGGTCATAGTTCTTGGGGTCACAGTTCCAAAGGGCATAGTTCAAGAGGTAACAATTCCATGGGTCATAGTTCTTGGGGTCACAGTTCCAGAGGTCATATTTCCACACTTCATAGTTCCTGGGGGTCACAGTTCCAAATATCATAGTTTGAGAGGGCATAGTTATAGAGGTCATAGTTCCACAGGCCATATTTTTTGGGGTCACGGTTCTAGAGGTCATAGTTTCACAAGTCATAGTTCATGGGGTCATAGTTAGAAGGGTCATTCCACAAGTTGTGGTTTTAGAGTTCAAAGTTTCAAAGGGCGTAGTTCCAGATGTCATATTTCCACGGGTCATAGTTCATGGGGTCACAATTCCAAAGGGCATAGTTCTAGAGGTAATAGTTCCACGGGTCATAGTTCTTGGGATCACAATTCCATAGGTAATGGTTCCATAGGTCATAGTTCATGGGGTCACAGTTCTATAGGTCATAGTTCCTGGGGTCACAATTCCATAGGTCATAGTTCCACATGTCACAGTTCCATATGTCATAGTTCTAGAGGTCATAGGAACTCTGAAACTATCACCTGTGGAACTGTGACCCCATGAACTATGACCTATGGAATTGTGACCCCAATAACTATGAAGTGTAGAACTATGACCTTTGGAACTGTGACGCCAGGAATTATGATCCATGGAACTATTAACTATGGGACTACGCCCTCTGGAACTGTGATCGCATGAACTATGACTTGTGGAACTATGACCTCTGGAACAACGCCCTTTGGAACTTTGAACTTTGGAACTATGACCCGTGGAATTGTGACCTCTGGAACTACGCCTGCTAGAACTATGACCCCAGGAACTGTGAAGTGTGGAACTATGACCTCTCGAATTGTGACCCCAAGAACTATGACCCATAGAACTATTACCTTTGGAACTACACCCTCTAGAACTATGAACCCATGAAATATGACCAATGTATCTATGACCTCTGGAACTACGCCCTTTGAAACTTTGAACTCTAGAACTATGACATGTGGAATGACCTCTAGAACTGTGACCCTAGGAACTATGACCTCTAGAACTATGACCTCTGGAATTGTGACCCCAAGAACTATGACCCATGAAACTATGACCTCTAGAACTACGCCCTTTGGAACTTTGAACCCTAGAACTATGACCTCTAGAACTACACCCCCCTAGAACTATGACCTTTGGAACTATTATCCCAGGAACTACGAAGTGTGGAACTATGACCTATGGAACGGTGACCCCATGAACTATGAATCGTGGAACTATTACCTCTGGAACTACGCCCTCTGGAACTATGACCTGTGGAACTATGACATCTAGAACTATGCCCTTTGGAACTTTGAACTCTGGAACTATGACCTCTAGAATGACCTCTAGAACTATGACCCCGGGAACTATGACCTGTGGAAATATGACTTCTGGAATTGTGACCCCGAGAACTATGACTCGTGGAACTATGACCTATGGAACTAATCCCTTTGGAAATTTGAACTCTGGAACTATGACTTGTGGAACTATGACCTCTGGAACTATGCCCTCTAGAACTATGCCCTCTGGAACTATTACCTCTAGAACTATGACCCAAGGAACTATGACCTGTGGAACTCTGACCCCAAGAACTACGACCCATGGAACTATTACCTCTTGAACTACACCCTATGGAACTATGACCCTAGGAACTATGACCTCTGGAACTACACCCTTTGGAACTTTGACCTCTGGAACTATGACCTGTGGAACTATGACCTCTAGAACTATGCCCTCTATAACTATGACCTTTGGAACTGTGACCCCAGGAACTACAAAGTGTGGAACTATGAACCCTAGAACTGTGACCCCAAGAACTATGACACGTGGAACTATACATAGGTGTATTAAAAAAGGCTACCACTCTCTTATCTTTCATTCAAATTTTGAGCTTCATATATTACATCTAATTGTAAGCTTGCATCTTTTACTTGCAGGACCTGCTTAATTACATATGGTTGGCTTGTCTTCTTTCTCTTACACACATGGGGACATATAACATGTTGCTTCTTATTTTAAGATTCATTATTCCACTTTATGTGGATTTCTTGTTGCTAGAGATTGTAACATGTTGATAACTTAGTCAAGTCTTGTTTTCACTGAATCATTTTTATTTCTTTTGTGTACATGGGGTGCTTGTAGCTCAAGCAATAGAAGTTTTCTTAAGACATTATTGTGTTCAATTACAATATATTTCACTATTCAATTACAAGAAGGAGTAAGGTGACAAGACACTTTAACTTTGTAAGTATAAAAAATCCTAAATGATGATGATGCATTTTTTTTAGGGGTGAACTTTGGACCTCTTAGTCAAATTTGGTGACATTCTTTGTCCACGGATGCAAGCTTATTTGTGCTTCCAGTGTATCCAATCTATGGTGGGGAGAACTCACAAATATATCCCCAAATTAACTCAAAGATGTGCAGAAATTGGCCATCAACAACTCAGATTCTATATATTTATTAAAAAGTATAGGCTAATATGCAAGTAAACGAAATTAATGGCATACAAACATTGTTGGTGGATGCCAGTTTCTATAAAGTTTAGGGTCCGGTCTAATATTTAATATGGAAGGTTACCTTGCATCCTTAAATTGATACTTTTCCAACATAATTGCTAATTGATCAAGTATTATACAATATACTCAAGGTACAAGGCAATAAAAGATAAACATTATATATATATATATCATTCTTCTAAATTTTATTTTAGTTTTTTCAGTGTGTTCTAAACAAAACATGGTTGGGTTTATAATTGCATATGTTGGGATTTCTTCTAGTACTCCCATGAACTACATTAACCCTACTAAAATTTCAGTGTCCCTTTGTAATGGGAGGATGGACGTGTTTAAACTGTGTGACGTCCTCGAGCCCTCAACCTGGCACCACCGGACAACGCCACTGTGGAATTTCACTGTAATTTTTTCCTTCTATTCGGATACCATTTTGTGGCATCCCCGAAACATATATATATATATATATATATATATATATATATATATATATATATATATANATACCATTTTGTGGCATCCCCGAAACATATATATATATATATATATATATATATATATATATATATATATTACATGCATTTCTAATGAATTTAAAACAAATAACATGAAATTACTACTACCATACATACTCATATGGAATTAACAGTAAATCATACATGCAACAGAACACATGATAACATTGCAAGAATCACAGACATGCACAACATACATAATTAAGCACATAAATTATACTTATCTTTTCACTGGAGAAAAAAACACCAACTACGTGTAGACCTTCAACGAACCTCCCAACCTTAGACCACACTTCTCATAACTCTCAGTAGTGGGTCACCCCCGAGTTGGGACTAAACTCCACCGGGCAAGGGATTCCTATTCTTGGCAAGGCTAACAGGAAAGTCACATAGTTCAACAGGAAGGATTCTCTCAGGAGCCACTTACGCCCACTACTCACAGACTCTCATTCCCCACATGCATGTCCCACCCCATGAGTATACACCTTCACTGTTCACACAGTTCATCGGTTTCTCCACCTCCCTTCTGCGGCTTCAGCAACAGGCCGGACCGGAATTCTTAGAGCTTTGTAGCTGCTACTAGAGTCCCTCCAGGAGAATCCACTTCCTCTGCACACTCTCTCACCTGGAGAGAGTTGCTCACAGGCCTTTCAACTTGCCTCTTCAACCACAATCCTGACAACCTGCTTCTTCAAACCACAATAGAAAAATCTAATAAGGCAAGGGACGGCTCAGTAAATTACATAGGTTTGCAGTGGAAAAAGGTTCAACAATTGTGGAATTGACTGGTTGCATGCTTGCTCAGTGCGTGAGTGAATTCATGAGGATATATGGCAAGACTCGTCAGAGTAGTGAGAATGGTGAGTGCGTGAGAGAAAACTGTCTATGCGTCCACCTCTGTGTGTAACCCCCAAACAACAAGAATTCCCACTTAAAATTGCATGTGCCTGAGCTGACACATGTCGCTCATGAAACACATTCCTTTCTATTTGAAAGTCATTCCTTCTTCCCAAAGGAACTTAAGATAAAAACATATCATTCTAATCAACTTTTGGAATAGTAATAAATTATTATTCTCTTGGACTTAATCCCTTAATCTTAGCCCCTCTTTCCAACCTCTCAGCCCCCTCTCCCTTACCCAGCCTAATGGAGCTTAGTCCCCCATACTCTTTCTTCATGGTCGGTCTACACGCATCGATGTTGTTTATATTAATAATATGAATATTTACATGTACAAAATAGGCTCTTAGCCTTTAACACCTAGGCTCCCCAACCTAATAACACATAAGCCTACCAGCTTATAATTGCTCGGCTCACCAGCCTACAAAACATGTTTACAATTCATAAATACAACGGGGGCTCGTCCTTGGGGATATTACAATCCCCTCCCCTTATTTTTACGTTGTCCTCAGTGCAACGTATTTACACAGCATCATCAAGATTTTCAAAATCTTCAAAAAGATGCGGGTATTTTGCCTGCATAGCATCCTCATGCTCCCATGTCACATCATCGGGACCGTACCAGATCCACTAGACCTTTACAAGCCCTATTTCTCGATTCTGGAGTTGTTGATTCTTCCAGTCCAATATGCGCATCGGATGCACTTGCAAGGTTCCTTCTTCTTCCACCTGAATCATATTCCAATCGATAACATGAATAGCATCATGTATATATTTCTTAAGAAATGAGACATGAAACACATTATGTATAGTCATGAATGCATGCAATGCAAGCATATAAGAAACCAGTCCAATCCTTTCTAGGATTTCAAATGGTCCACAATATATGGCTTCCAACTTGGAACAGTTTCCCAGCTACAAGGAACTTCTATTGGATTTCACTTTCAAGAAAACATGATCACCCACTTTAAACTCCCTATGGGTTATGTTTTTATTAGCATAATTTTTCTGCCTGTCTTGGGCAGTCTTGAAATTCTGCTTAATCTTTAGCATTTGTTCTTTCATTTCCTTGAGAAACTCTGGCCCAATTATTTCTCTATCAGCTAGGTTGTCCTAGCTTATTGGTGTGTTGTACTTTCTGACATAAAGTGCTTCGAACGGGCTCATCTTCAGTGATGTTTGATATCCATTGTTGTAGGCAAATTATACCAATTGTAGATAATCTTCCTATTTAGATGGTTTGTCCATCACATACATCCTTAGCATGTCCTCTATCACTTGGTTCACCCTTTCTGTTTGCCCATCAGACTGAGGATGATAGGTTGTGTTCAAGTTTAGGTTCATTCCAAACCTCTTGAATAATCCTCTCCAAAACTTTGAGGTAAATTTTGGGTCTCTGTCAGACACAATTGTCTTGGTAATATCATGCAATCATGTTACTTCCTTCATATAGATATCAGCAACATTAGTTTCCTTGTGAGTAGTCTTCAATGGAATAAAATGGGCAGCTTTCGTAAGCTTATCCACCACCACCATGATGGAATCATGTTGCTTTCTTGTTCTGGGCAATCCTGTGATGAAATCCATCGTCACCACTTCCCACTTCCACTCAGGAATGGGTAATGGATGTAGCAACCTAGTTGGGTGCCTATGTTCATCTTTGACCTTCTGACACTCCATACATCTGGCGATGTATTCTGCAATTTCCTTCTTCACGTCTGGCCAAAAGTAATGGCTCTTGACTGTTGCCACTGTTTTCTGATATCCATGGTGCCCAGCATAAGGCACATTATGCATTTCTTTCAAGATCATAATTCTCAATTCCTGAGAACTAGGTACATAAATTTTGTTTTCGTACAGGAGTGTTCCATCAACTTCCAATTTATAATCTTCAACTTTATGGTGCATTTTACCTTGCTGCAATTTTGTCACCAATTCCATGTACTGTCAATCGGCTTTTGCAGCTTCCAAAATTCTTCCTTTAACATCAGTTTGATACATGCTAATGGTTGTAGTATGTAGTTCATGCACTCTCCTGTTGAGTGCATCAGTCACTTTGTTCTCCTTTCCTTTGATGTGCTTGATTTCAAAGTCATACTCACAAAAGAATTCCAACCATCTACTCTACCTAGCATTCAAAGTTGGTTGAACAAACAATCACTTCAGACCGTTATGGTATGTCCTCAGCTCAAACCTCTTCCCCATGAGGTAGTACCTCCATTTCTTCAAGGCATGCACTATGGCTGCCAACTCCAAATAATGAGTTGCATAGTTCATTTCATGTTCCTTCAACTTTTTGGATTCATAACATACCACAAACCCATTCTCACTGAGGATTCTACTCAGTCCTTCTTTGCATGCATATGTACAGACTACAAAATATTCATTTGGATCTGTAATCCCCAGGATTGGAGCACTGGTTAACAACTGCTTCAATTCTTGGAAGCTCTTTTCACATTCTTCTATCCATTGAAATTTCACCCCTTTTCTTTGTAATGAAGTGATTGGGTGAGAAATTTTCGAAAACCCTGCAATGAATCTCTTGTAATAGCCAGCTAGACCCATAAAGTATTTGACTTCTCTCGCATTCTTAGGTTTTGACCATCCTCTAATGGCCTCTATATTCTCAGGGTCCACTGCTATCCCTTTCTCTGAAATGATATGTCCCAAGTAATGAATTTGTTTTTGATAAAATGAGCACTTACTCAATTTGGCATACAGTTGGTGCTCTCTTAGCACCTGTAATACCATCGTCAAGTGTTGTTCATGCTCTTCTTCTATCTTGGAATACACAAGGATGTCATCCAAAAAGACAATGACAAACTTGTCTAAATATTCTTGGAATACACCATTCATTAAGCACATGGAAATAGTTGGTGCATTTGATAACCCAAATGGCACCATTGTGAACTCATAATGACCATACCTTGTCCTGAAGGAGGTCTTGTTGATCTCTTCATCTCTGATCCTTACTTGATGATATCCTGACCTGAGATCAATCTTTGAGAATATCTTTGCATCATTCAAGTGATCAAAGAGATCATTGATCCTTGGCAAAGGATACTTGTTCTTTATAGTTACTTTATTCAACTGTCTGAAATCGATGCACAATCTCAATGTCTCATCTTTCTTCTTCACGAACAAGACTGGGGCACCCCAAGGTCACACACTTGGGCGTATATACCCCTTCTTCAGAAGTTCTTCAAGCTACATTTGTAACTCCTTCAACTTTGGTGTACTCATTCTGTAAGGAGTCTTTGACACCGGGGCTGCTCCAGGCATCAGATTTATAGAGAAATCAATATATCTCTTTGGGGGTAGTCCTAGTACCTCCTTGAATACATCTTCAAAATATTCTAGGACTGCATGATCCTCTAGATTTGGCACCTATTTCCTCCATATGCGCTGCAAATATTTGACAGCTCTTCCTCAGATATTTTTTCAGCTGCATTGCTGAAATTTCTCTGATAGTCACTGCCCTAGGGATTCCCTGTACTTTCCTTAGGTTTCCTTCCTCATACAGGAAAGTGAATGTCTTGTTATGACAGTCTAATATGGCATGGTGTTGGTCCAACCAATCCATCCCAATTAGAGAGTCATAGAAACTTAAAGGCAAGATGTTCAAATATGTTGTAATATCCCTCGGTCGAACCCAAATGTAAATATAATCCAAGTATATTAAGCTAGTGAGTTGTTTAGACATCATTTTTGTAATACACCTTTCATGGCATGATGCACGCATATACTGTGTAGTAAAGTGATGTAATTTGCACATTTCTGGATACCATGCACAGTAACTAAAGCATGCACAACCTTAAAGACAGAGGATACAGTGCGCAGTAACTAAAGAGCGTACAACCTTGAGGTCAGTAGATACCGCGCGCAATAACTAAAGTGCACGCAATATCAAGGTCAGTGAACCTTTATGTATATGATATGCATTATAGGATGGTGAGCCAGTATTATAAGTCGGGATGCTTATGTTTTGGAATTAGGCCAGAGCGCCTAGATGTTAAAGGCCAGTGCGCCTATTTTTGTATACGTTTCATGATTAATATAAAATACATTGTTGCGCGCAGACTGGCCAAGATAAAAGAGAAGGGGGACTAGATTCCAACCAAATAGGGAAAGGGAGGGCCTAAAGTTAAGAACTGGGCTAAGCTAGATAACTTGAAGCCGAAAAGAAATATTATATTAATATTTCTTAAAAACATAAAGTATGGATAATTAATTTATCCTAAGTCCTAAAGTATGGGACAACTGTATCAGAACAACTTCCAACACGACAAGTGTATCAGAACAGCTTCCAACACGACAAGTGTCAAGTTGGAGACATGCATACTTATTGTCGAGACTTAGTTCCTTTGGAAAAGGCAGCCATTGTGGGAGAGGGAAAATACAGAGAACCTTACCATTTTCCTTCAACCAAAGAACAAGTATTCGGGATACATTCTGTGAGTTCTTGAGCTACCTTGTATCTTTCTATCACCATACCCAGACCAGATTGATAACTATTCCTGTTGGTGTACTTGTCATCTTGGGAGCGGGATTGAAGAGGTGGGTTGTCAAGCCCATGAGAAATTCTCTGAGTGAGAGAATTTATGAGGATCAATTCCGGAAGGTGCTAAACTGCGGCTACAGCACTCTGAGACTTCCGGTCTGGCCTGTTGCTGAAGCCCTGGAAGGGAAGTGGGGTAGCTGAAGGACTATTGAGCAGAGAAGGGGCACACTTCCTTGGGTGGGACAGGCATGTGGGGAAGGAGAGGTTGTAGGACGTGGTTGAGTGAACACCTGAGAGGGAATATTTCTGGTTAACCGTGAACCTATAGCCTGGTTAGGAATCCCTTTCCCGGGTGGAGTCTAGTCCCAGCTCAGGGGTGACTCACTGTTGAGAGTGATTAACAGTGTAGTCTAAGGCTGAGAGGTTCGTGGACGGTCTGCACGCAGTTGGTGACATTCTCACTAAGATAAGTATCGGTTATGTGATGAGTTTATATGTTGCATTGTCATTTATGCGTTATTTTATGGATTTTATGGCTTGTGTGAGCATAGTTGTCTGTATGTTTAAGGGTATACCCCTGTATACGTTGCATGTCTATGTTTACTGTTAATTCGGTCTGAAATCGTATATTTACATAATGCAATTGTTTTTTCATGCTTTATATAAGAAGCTTCCGCTAGAGCATTGTATGTATATGTTTAATGGCATGCAGTCAATATGTATGTATGTCTGTGTGTGTGTATACGTATATAAAAGAGAAAAATTTATGTGACATGGCTCGGTTAAATACTGGGTGTGTTACAATATATTGTCAACACTAAGTTAAGTGTTTGAGTAGTGGCATTCCCCAGCCTGTTGGTGGTCGGGGCATGTTACAGTATGGTATCAGAGCGTCAGTTTTCGACACTGATCCTGAATGGCCCAAACAAGTTGAATGGAGATGAGATTGCAGTATGGTATTGATTACAATATGGTATACAATATATTGCATTTATGGAAAATTGAGCCACCGCCCAGAAGAATAAAATCTAAGGATGTGCGCACTAAATTTAGCATGGCACGAAGTGCATACCCATAGTAAAGGTGCACGTGATGTGCGTAGTATGGTAAGGCACAGTGAAGTTGGGTTGGTGTGCACACAGTAGAAGTATGAGTTGTATCGCTACAGTGCAGGTAAGGGTGTGCGCAAGCAATGGTGCGCAGTAGCGACAGAGTTTTCGATGGGGCATACAAATTATTGTACGCAGTAAGGCATATTGAAACTTTAGCACGGTGCAATGCATAGAGCGAAATGCATGTGGAATATCTGAGCGCGATACAGAAACAGTGTGCAGTGGATATTGGCGCGCAACGCAGAAGTAGTGCGCGCAATTTATTGGTGCGACGAAGAGGAAATGTATAGCAGATACAGGTGCGCGGAAACATGATTTACCTTATAAATTCTCTTGCACGATAAATAAAGGTACACATATTGAATTTTATGCGCACAAAATCATCTGAAAAGCTAATTAAGACGACGAGCCTGAGTGGAAATAGAAAATTCACCTAGTATTCAAAGAAAGAGGAATACACAATTGCATTGAAGTATTATTTAAAAGGAGTCAAGCGAGTGAGATGAACTCTGGGTTTTATTCAAACAGTTGAAAGTGAAATATAAGTTACAAGAAGACACATAATATTAAAGGAAACAAGGTTCATATCACCATCAGTGAAATCCTGTCATAAGCAGTGCAAATCCGCCTCTGCGCTTATATATTCATTCAAAATCCAAAATTACAAAAAGGGGATGATTCAAAATAGCAGTGGTCCTATTTAAAGAGACCGTTCAAGAATAGGTCTATCATCTCCGAAGCTCCCTTACCTCTGCTATCATCTGTCCAAGAATCGCTGAAATATACTCAATTGTAATTGAGAGCTCATTTCAGCTTAGCTAGCTCCTCCTTAAAAGAATCTAACCAGACCGGTTGATTCTCTCCAACACTCTCAACCGCTTCAGCGATGGGTCCTTCTTCTGTCGCTTGCTTTGTTTCTTCTTAGCAACTGGTCTATTGATAAACAGGTCTCTCATGATTGGATTCAGCCTGATTTCCAATCTCGAATCAGTAACAGGTGTTGTGTGAAATTTATTCGCCAATATCTACGCGACTACCTTTTCCTTCGTACTCGCAGGAAAATTTAGCATGTTTCCCGAATAACCAGTCTCATTAGATTTAACTGGGTCCATATACCTCAGTTCTGTGGACACTGAAATAATTTTGCAGAAATGAGAAATTTGAACTAGTTTAAAGACTGCTCGTTGGTGAATAAGATTATGCTTCCATACCCGAGAGTTGGTAATTATAGAGCCTCAATCATGAATCCCTGACAGACTCGCGCAAAAGTGCAATGGGTTGCCATGTTTGGCTAATCCATTTCAAATGATTAAAATTTTTGAGTTCGTTACATGGCAGTGTTCACCTAACTTCAAACCGTTGTGATGTACGAGTGAATGAGACGGGGTGATCTTACTAACCGTCACCCGTCCCACGAATGGTGGATTTGACATTTTGAAGCACGTGACATCGGAGCTTATGAAAAAGTGGTTTTGGCAAACCACCTTTCGCCTGATGTATCTCTGCCCGATGATGTAGGTCTTGCTAAGTTCTCAAAACTTGGGTCTTGTCTAAGAATTTTCATGGTGGAAACACCAAGAAATCATAAAGGATAGTACTTTTGATATATTTATTGAGCCGAAATAGTTCATATTTCTTGTGGATTGTTGATTTAGTTAACCTAACAAGTTTCAATGGCTGGACGTTTTGCAGAATTAACAACAACTAGATTAGATCAGATCAAGTACCAAACCCATAAGAATGGAAGAGACACGAGGAAATTATAGTCAACTAGACGAGAGCAAAGGGATGAATTTTCGTTTGGATATTGAAGGAACCAACTCCAATGGACATGGAGAGGAAAGGAATGAAAACCTGAATATGGTGGAGACCATTAAAAATTTGCAAAAGGATGTCCAAAGCTATAAAGTTGATAATGAAAGGTTTATGAGAGCCAAAGAGCAGCAGGATGACTTCAACATGAAGTTATTGCGAAGTCTGAATAGAATAGAATAGAAATTGGAAAAAGAAAGTGACTCAAGTAAATCTGGAAGTCACAAACCTTCAGATGAGAAAAAGAAATCAGGAAATGTTAGCAGACACCACCATCACTCCCCGAAGCATTCCAATAAAAGAGAAGGTAGCAGCACAAGTCCATCTCCTGGCAGACAACATAAGAGGTCTGGGGTGGATGAGCTACAAGGAAAAATCAACAAAATCAAACCTCCTACATTTGATGGTGTGCACAAGAAGGATGAAGATGCAGAAACATGGTTTTTGGGCATGAGAAAGTATTTCCAATTACACAATTATTCTTCTCATGCAGAGGGTAAAATTTTCATCTATCAACTCAAAGGAAAGGCATCCATGTGGTAGGATCATCTTGTGCAGGTACAACACATTAAAGAGAAGAGCGTTACTTGGAGGGAATTTAAGAAGTATTTTGAGAATAAATACTTGACTAAGGGGTATTATGACAAGAAAATGAAAGAGTTCTTTGAACTCAAACTTGAAAGCATGACCATAGATGAATATGAAAGAAGATTCCTAGAACTGTTGAAGTACGTCTCCTTCATCAAGGATGAGACAGTTAAAATTCAAAGGTATTTGAGTGGATTGTCGGCATTCATCAGTGACAAAATAAAGTACGATGATCCCAAGACATTGGAAGAGACCATAAGGTGAGCTAAATGTCTATATGATCAGTAGAAAACAAAACCAACTTTCCAAAAATCTTGGGAAGATAAAAAGAAGTTCAAGGTGGATCAGAGGAAGAAAGGATTTAAACCACCATTCTTCAAAAATAGTCCACAGGGACCACAAACTTCTAAAGAACCCAAAACGATAGAGGCAGAAGGCCAAAGGCCAAAACAGCCTCCTATTCAATGTAGGGGTTGTAAAGGAGATCATAGATTCAGAGATTGTCCTCACAGAGGTGAAAAATGAAGGATTGTTTATAATGTACAGCAAGTTGAAACAGTGGAAGACATGGGTAGAAATGTGCCAAGGATCTATGCAGCCATGGATAACAAGCAAGTAGAATATCAATCACACATGATTGAAGTGGAAGGTATGATTAATGACCAAACCAATGCTATTTTAATTGATTCAGGAGCTAGTCATAGTTATATAGATCCTAAGATGGTAGAAAGTTTGCAATTACCAAGAAGCAAGCATGGAAAATCTTGGTTGGTACAGTTGGCTACGGGAGCCAAAAGAAAGGTTAATGAGATGGTTAAGTCATGTCTCATGGACATGAACGGACTGAACACCAAGGTAGATTTGAATATCTTACCTTTAGGTTCCTATGATTGTTTAATCGGGATGGATTGGTTGGACCCACATCATGCTCTATTGGACTATCATAACAAAGCATTCACTTGCTTGGATGAAGAGGGGAACCAAAGGAAAGTGCAGGGAATTCCCAGGAAGTAACCGTTAGAGAAATTTCAGCATTGCAGCTGAAAAAATGTTATAGAAGAAGATGTCAAATATTTGCATCTCATATGGAAGAGACACCCAAAGACAAGGTGCCAAATTTGGAGGATTATGCAGTCCTAAAAGAGTTTGAAGATGTATTCAAGGAGGTACCAAGACTACCCCCAAAGAGAGACCTTGATTTTTCTATAAATATGACACCAGGAGCAGCTCTCGTGTCAAAGACTCCTTACAGAATGAGTACACCAGAATTGAAAGAGTTGCAAATGCAGCTTGAAGAACTTCTGAAGAAGGGGTATATTCGCCCAAGTGTATCACCTTGGGGTGCCCCAGTTTTGTTTGTGAAAAAGAAAGATGGAACGTTAAGGTTGTGCATAGATTTCAGACAGTTGAACAAAGTGACTGTAAAGAACAAGTGCCATCTGCCAAGTATCAATGATCTTTATGATCAATTGAAGGATGCAAAGATCTTTTCAAAGATAGATCTCAGATTGGGATACCATCAGGTAAGAATTAAAGAGGAAGTTATCAACAAGACCGCCTTCAGGACAAGGTATGGTCATTATGAGTTCACAGTGGTGCCATTTGAGTTGTCAAATGCACCAGATGTTTTCATGTGCTTAATGAATGGTGTTTTTCAAGAATATTTAGACAAGTTTGTCATTGTCTTTTTGGATGACATTCTTATATACTCTGAGACAGAGGAAGAACATGAACATCATTTGAGGATGGTGTTGCAAGTATTAAGGGAACATCAATTGTATGCCAAATTGAGCAAGTGCTCATTTTATCAACAACAAATCCATGATTTGGGGCATATCATCTCAAAAGATGGGATAGCAGTAGACCCTGAGAAGATAGAAGCCATTAGGAAATGGTTAGCACCAAATAATGTGACAGAGTTCAAATCATTCATGGGTCTTGCAGGATACTACAGGAGATTCATTGGAGGATTCTCAAAGATAGCACACCCAATCACTTCCTTGCAAAGAAAAGGTATGAAGTTTCAGTGGACGTCGGACTATGAAAGGAGTTTTCAACATTTGAAACAATTATTGACAAGTGCTCCAATACTAAGAATTGCAGACCCAAATGAAGATTTCATTGTATGCACAGATGCATGTAATGAAGGACTTGGTGGAGTCCTCAGTCAAAACAGATTTGTGATATGTTATGAATCAAAGAAGTTGAAGGAGCATGAAAGAAACTATGCCACTCATGATTTGGAGTTGGCATCCATAGTACATGCCCTGAGGAAATGGAGACACTACCTCATGGGGAAAAGGTTTGAGATAAGAACAGACCACAATGGTCTGAAATATTTATTTGATCGGCCAAATCTAAATGCTAGACAAAGCACATGGTTAGAATTTATAAGTGAATATGACTTTGATATAAAACATATCAAAGGAAAAGAAAATAAAGTGGGTGATGCACTCAGCAGGAGGGTGCATAAGCTTCATGTTACAACCATCAGCATGTATCAAACTGATGTTAAAAGAAAAATTATGGAGGCTGCAGATACAGACCTGCAGTACAAAGAATTGATAGCAAAATTATAGCAAGGTAAGACACCACAGAAAATGGATAGTTATAAGTTGGGATTAGATGGAATACTGCTGCACAAGAACAGAATTTTTGTACCAAATGTTCAGGACTTGAAATGTATAATTTTGCATGAGATGCATAATGTTCCTTATGCAGGGCACTTTGGATATCAGAAAACCGTAGCAGCGGTCAAGAGCCAATACTTTTGGCCAGGTATGAAGAGAGAAATTGCAGAATACATTGCTAAGTGTATGGAATGCCAGAAAGTTAAAACAGAGCATAGGCACCCAACAGGATTGCTGCAACCTTTGCCCATTCCTGAATGGAAGTGGGAAGTAGTGACCATGGATTTTATTACGGGATTTCCTAGAACAGGCAAGCTACATGATTCGATTATGGTAGTGGTGGACAAGCTTACAAACGTTGCCCATTTTATTCCACTAAAAACTACTCACAAGGCAGCAGATGTTGTTGATATTTTCATGAAGGAAGTGGCATGATTGCACGGAATTCCTAAAACGATTATGTCTGACAGAGATCTGAAATTCACCTCGAATTTTTGGAAAGGATTTGAAACGAATTTGAACTTTAGTACAGCTTACCATCCTGAGACTGATGGACAGACAAAAAGGGTGAATAAAGTAATAGAAGATATGTTGAGAATGTATGTGATGGATAAACCATCAAAATGGAAAGACTACCTACATTTAGTAGAATTCGCTTACAATAATGGGTATCAGGCATCATTGAAGATGAGCCCATTTGAAGCACTTTACGGCAGAAGGTGAAATACTCCAGTAAGTTGGGATAACCCGGCTGATAGAACAGTAGTCGGGCCAAAGTTGCTCAAGGAGATGGAGGACCAAATGTTAAAAATTAAGCAGAATTTGAAAGCTGCCCAAGACAGACAGAAAAGTTATGCTGATAAAAACAGAATCCACAGAGAATTCAAAGTGGGTGACCATGTTTTCCTGAAAGTGAAATATAATAGGAGTTCCCTGAAGCTGGGAAGCTGCGCCAAGTTGGCAGCTAGATTTTGTGGACCATTTGAAATCCTAGAGAGGATTGGCCCAGTTGCTTATATGATTGCATTACCTACATCTATGTCTGTTCATAATGTATTCCATGTATCATTGATAAAAATATATATACATGATGTTAATCATGTTATTGATTGGAATGTTATTCAAGTGGAGCGAGAAGGCACTTTCCAAGTGCACCCGGTGCACATTTTGGATTAGAAAATCAAACAACTCCGAAATCGAGCCATAGGGCTTGTAAAGGTCTAATGGACCTAGTACAGACTTGAAGATGCTACTTGGGAGCATGAGGATGCAATGTGGGAAGAATACCCACATCTTTTTGAAAAAAAATTGAAACTTTTGTTGTATATTAGTACATGATGCACTGAGGACAGTGCATAAATAAGGGGAGGGGATTGTAATATCCCTCGGCCGAACCCAAATGTAAATATAATCCAAGTATATTAAGCTAGTGAGTTGTTTAAACATCTTTTTTGTAATACATATTTCATGGCATGGTGCACGCATATACTGCGTAGTAAAGTGATGTAATGTGCACATTTATGGATACCGCGCGCAGTAACTAAAGCGCGTGCAACCTTAAAGACAGAGGATACAGCACCCAGTAACTAAAGAGGGCGCAACCTTGAGATCGGCAGATACCGCACCCAGTAACTAAACTGCGCGCAATATTAAGGTCAGCGAACCTTTATGTATATGATATGCATTATAGGTTGGTAAGCCAGTATTGTAAGCCGGAATGCTTATGTTTTGGAATTAGGCCAGAGCACCTAGATGTTAAAGGCAGTGCATCTATTTTTGTATATGTTTCATGATTAATATAAAATACATCGTTGCGCGCAAACCGACCACGATAAAAGAGAAGGGGGACTAGATTCCAACCAAATAGCGAAAGGGAGGGCCTAAAGTTAAAAACAGGGCTAAGCTAGAGAGCTTAAAGCCGAGAAGAAATATTATATTAATATTTCTTAAAAACATAAAGTACGGATAATTAATTTATCCTAAGTCCTAAAGTAGGGGACAAGTGTATTAGAACAGCTTCCAACACGACAAGTGTCAAGTTGGAGACATGCATATTTATTGTCGAGACTTAATTCCTTTGAAAAAGGCGGCCATTTTGGGAGGGGGAAAATGCAGACAACCTTACCACTTTTCCTTCAACCAGAGAACTAGTATCTGGGATACATTCTGTGAGTTCTTGAGATACCTTGTATCTTTCTACCACCGTACCCAGACTAGATTGATAACCATTTTCGTTGGTGTACCTGTCAGCTTGGGAGCGGGATTGAAGAGGCGGGTTGTCAGGCCCGTGAGAAATTCTCTGAGTGAGAGAATTATTGAGGATCGATTCCTGAAGGTGCTAAACTATGGCTACAGCGCTCTAAGACTTCTGGTCCAGCCTGTTGCTGAAGCCCTGGAAGGGAAGTGGGGCAACCGAAGGATTGTTGAGCAAAGAAGGGGCACACTTCCTTGGGTGGGACAGGCATATGGGGAAGGAGAGGTTGTAGGCCGTGGTTGATTTAACACCTGAGAGGGAATATTTCTGGTTCACCGTGAACCTATAGCCTAGTTAGGAATCCCTTTCCCGAGTGGAGTTTAGTCCCAACTCGGGGCTGACTCACTATTGAGAGTAATTAACAGTGTAGTCTAAGGCTGGGAGGTTTGTGGATGGTCTGCACGCATTTGGTGACATTCTCACTAAAATAAGTACCAGTTATGTGATGAGTTTATATGCTGCATTGTCAATTATGTGTTATTTTATGGATTTTATGGCTTGTGTGAGCATAGTCGTCTGTATGTTTAAGGGTATACCCCTGTATACGCTGCATGTCTGTCTTTACTGTTAATTCAGCCTGAAATCGTATATTTACAGAATGCAATTGTTTGTTCATGCTTTATATAAGAAGCTTCCGCTAGAGCATTGTATGTACATGTTTAATGGCATGCAGTCAATATGTATGTATGCCTGTGTGTGTATATACGTATATAAAAGAGAAAAAGTTATGTGACATAGCTTGGTTAAATACTGGGTGCGTTACAATATATTGTCAGCACTAAGTTAAGTGTCTGAGTAGTGGCATTCCCCGGGCTGTTGGTGGTCGAGGTATGTTACATCTGCCCTTGTGCTCAGTCCATTCATGTCCATAAGACATGACTTAACCATCTCATTAACTTTTCCTTTGGCTTCGGTAGCCAACTGCACCAACCAAGATTTTTCATGCTTGCTTCTTGGAAATTGCAATCTTTCCACCATTCTAGGATCTATATAACTATGACTAGCTCTTGAATCAATTAAAATAGTAATGGTTTCCAGTTGTTGATCATACCTTCCACTTCAATCATATGAGACTGATACTCTGCTTGCTTGTTGTCCAGGGTTGCGTAGATCCTTGGTACACTTATGCCTATGTCCTCCATTGTTTCTATTTGCTGAACATTGTGGACAGCTCTCAATTTGTCACTTTTGTGAGGGAAATCTATGTACCTATGATCTCCTTTACAACCCCAACATTCCATAGGTGGTTGTCTTGGCCTTTGCCCATCTACTTCAGCCATTTTGGGCTCTCTAAAACCTGGTTGTCCTTGAGGGATACTTCTGAAAAAGGGTGGCTTAGTTTCCTTCGTCCTCTGATACATATTGAATTTCTTTTTGTCTTCCCAAGATTTTTGGAAAGTCGGTCTTCATTTTTGTTGATCATATAGGCATTTTTCTCTCCTTATGGTTTCTTCCATAGTTTTAGGATCATAATATTGGATCTTGTCACTAATGAACGTTGGCAATCCACTCAAATATCTTTGGATTTTGATAGTCTCATCTTTGATGAAAGGAACGTACTTCAACATCTCTAGGAATCTTCTTTCATACTCATCAATGGTCATGCTACCCAGCTTGAGCTCAAAGAACTATTTCATATTTTTGTCATAGTATCTCTTAGTTAAGTATTTATTTTCAAAGTGTTTCTTGAATTCTATCCATGTAGCATTCTTCTCTCTGATATTTTGTACTTTCACAAGCTGGTCCCACCACATGGATGATTTTCCTTTCAGTTGATACATTGCAATTCTTCCTTCTGCATGAGAGGAGCAATTTTGCAGTTGGAAATATTTTCTCATTCCAAGCAGCCATGTCTCAGCATATTCTTCCTTCTTGTGCTCTCCATCAAACGTAGGAGGTTTAATCTTGTTCATCTCACCTTTCAGTTCATCCACTCCAGCTCTCCTATGCTTTCTGGTAGGAGATGGACCTGTGACCTGTGAAACTACGACCTCTTGAACTACGTCCTCTGGAACTATGACCTATGGAAATGACCTATGGAACTACGCCATCTGGAACTATGACCTGTGGAACTGTGACTTTTAGAGCTACGCCCTCTGGAACTGTGACCTGTGGAACTGTAACCTCTGAAACTACGCCCTCTAGAACTATGACCTCTGGAACTACGCCCTCTGGAACTGTGACCTGTGGAACTGTAACCTCTGGAACTACGCCCTCTAGAACTATGAACTCTGGAACTACGCCCTCTGGAACTATGACCTTTGGAACTACGCCCTCTGGAACTATGACCTTTGGAACTACATGCTCTGGAAATTTGACTTGTGGAACTATGGCCTCCAGAACTATGACCTATGGAACTACGCCCTCTAGAACTATGACCTCTGGAACTACGACCTGTGGAACTATGACCTATGGAACTAAGCCCTCTGGAACTATGGCCTTGTTATAAAAACAGGACCACGGAGCAATAAAATAAAACAAATGCAGAAACAAAACATAGAATACACACAATACAAGAGAGACACAGATTTACATGGTTCACCCAGTGTGGGCTACGTCCACCAGAGAAATTGTCATGTCCTTCCTTTATTATTATCCAGCAAATGAAGGGATACAACCTACAGCAAAACCCACTGTAACTTCCTCTTCTTTCTCTCACAGTCTCCTCTCACAGAATACAATATTCATCATCAACCATAGCCACAATACATTTTCCTCATAAAAGAGAGTTGCCTTCTAGGGCAAAAAAAACCTAACATAATCTCTACCGTTAGATCTGCGACCTTATAATGAACGGTCCAGATTTACAATGAAATTATAATATACTTTTATAAGGCAATTTTTGCTTCAGGGGCTTCGCCCCCGAACCTCCGCTTGCCCCCAGACCCCCCAGCCGGGGGAATAGGCCCCCCGGACCCCGCAAAGGGGGTTCCCCCCCTCTACACTCCCCCGCATGGAAGAGTGTACATACTTCTGGGGTGTAAATACTTCATGGGGTATAAACACGACTGAAAGTAAAAGACCTATAAATCAGGAAGATAATCAGGCTCCACAACCAACAATCTCCCACTTGG
>ML789115.1:78462-90758 GCA_009831015.1 Picea engelmannii | reverse complement strand
TAGCCTCCTCTTTCAGTGGGATCTTGTGCTCTATGACTGACGTGTCGTATGTCTTGAGGTCTTCGTAGGTCCACGCAAACACGTCAGCAAACTCCCTCAGCAAATCAGTATATCCGATCCTCTGCTCCTCAGTCAAACTCCTCGATAGCTTGACAAACTTGGGTTCCTCCGGTGTGTCTATGTTGCATTCAGTCGTATCAGCATCATCACCTGAAATTATGCCCTTTACAGACACATCGTTCCCATCAAACAATCTTTCTAATGGGATCAGACCTCATGGTATATGATTGCCCGGTAGTTGAATAATCTGATGATCAGCAACTTTATTCAACAACTCCCCAGGGTGGTGGTCAGGTTCCTCGTCAGGGTGTTCATCTATATGCAATGCAGAGAAGTCATCGATGGATTGGAGGAATTTCTCAATCTCCTGATCATCTTCAAATACCCTCCAATGTTTGACATTGTCCGGTACGGAGGGTCTGTATCTTACTTCCACCTCTGATCGATCATCGGGCAGCGCAGGAGCTTCAAACAAACTAGATGAGAAGGCTTGAAAGTTTGCCGGAGCATTTTTTTCCCATGGAATGAAAGAGATGTTGAAGGCCAGGAAGAAACTATCAATTAGATCCCACACCTCGTTCCTGTAATTCTTGAGGCGAGGGTGCTTGGTCTGATAGACATTTTTTACCTGCTGGACAATTAATTCTGCATCCCTGAACACAACCATCTCCCTGATTCCCATTTCCTTTGCAGCCCTTAATCCTAGAACCAGAGCCTCATACTCTGCCACATTGTTGGTGACTTCAAATTCCAGCTTGTATGACAGTGATATGGTTTCCTGAGAAGGAGACATGAATACCACTCCGACACCTGCACCTATACTGGAAGAAGCTCCATCAAAGAACATCTTCCAAACAGAGGTGGTTGAAGGAGGCATCCCTTGATCAGGACTGAGCTGCTTTCTGATCTGCAAAGGGGGCTTAGGCTCATCAGTGACCTGTAATAAGCTAGATCCTAAGTCAGTGTCCAAGGCATAGATGGGATGATTAGCGGGGTTTGCTTCATCACTGACTATGTAGGCTAGCTGGGCTTCTCTGTACAACCTCCTATGTTCCCCCCCAAAGACCGGGATAGTGGCACACGTGAGATCCATCTGTAAAGTCCCTCCAAGTCTCTTAATCCAAGACCTTGACAACAACATGCCAAATTTGGGGGGAACATCAGCTACCACTATGTCCATGACCATGCTTTTCATGGGTAGCCGAAACAGGGAAACCACCAGGTCCTTGATGACTCCCAAACATTGTACCCTCCCGGAGTCAAAGGAATAGAGGTCATGATAGGCTCTAGTGACTTCTAATCATAGCTCTTCCATGACGGCTTTAGGCATGAGGTTGTGGGAGTCCCCTGAATCCATTAAGCAATTATGTAGCACTTTGTCATGTATGTTCAGGGAGGTGTAGAAGGGAGGGGATGAATCATCTCTGTCTTCTATCATGGGACCTAGGACCACTGCAGGCCTTTCATCTTGGAGGTTTATGCAGTCTGTGGAAGGGCTAGAGGCTTCAGATTTCAACAGGTCGGAGAAGCRTTTYTTGAATTCCCCATGTTTGATTAACTYAGTGAGRGGCACRRGGATTCTGATCTTTTGWATTTCATGCTCRAAATTRAARGAAGATGTRAGCTTTGGAATTTCTCTAATCTCRGGAGCATGATTTTGAATRAYAGGGGARAGAGGWTGGRCCTTCTTWCCTCTGTGGTKGTCTGCTACCTCGTCAGCAGGCTTCTCTGCTCTAGTGGATGACTYAGGAACATCAGGTGCTGCTKCCCTCTTGTCTGATCTCAGGTTATACCTGCCTCGGCCACCRCCAKCTTTGTCTCCCTTGCTCAATTCATTTAGCTGACTATTCATGAGAGACTCCTCGTATGMTGACTGAGTTAGATGGGGGAAAGGAGGAGTGACTTCCACAGAGTGGATTTCAGGCTCAGGCTCATCTGGTCGTCTTTCTTCTTCATCARCTATAAAGTTGTTCTGAAAGGGAGCCTGAATCCTTTGGTCATCTCTATCTTTTTCCTTCTCTTTGTGCATAGTTGGAGGAGCAAGATTGTTCGGTCTCCTGAAACCTCCTTTACTTTCGGTGTTCTGAGGGCCCTTATACATCTGCCTCCTTTCCACCTTCAATCTCTCCACCTCTTCTTTAAGAAAGTTCATTACTTGAGCCAGCTCGCTTACCTGAGGGTGAGACAATGATGGGCCAGAGATGTTGGAGTCAGAAGTCGAGGCTTCTGATTTTCCTTTTCTTCTGTTTGTGTCGGCCTGGTTTCTCAGTCTGTCCGCTGCCAACATGTTGGATTCCACTTCTATAGCTGCATCTTGCATCTGAGCTAAAGAGGTGGCTCTCCTTTCTCTTAATACGAGACAGAAGTCAGGGTCAAATGCACTAGCATATGAAATTTGAGCAGAGGCTTCGGAAGGCTTTATCTCTGCAGGAATCTTGTTATACATCTTATTGAATCTTTTGGAGAAGTCAGAGACAGACTCTCCTTCCTGCTTCTTCAGGGACCCAAACTCAGTCATGTAATATATGTAATCTTTTATATCCCCCCACTGTCTCAGGAAAACATTATCCAGAGCCTCAATCCCAGCTATGGATCCTGGGGCCAGTCCCCTGAACCACTTCCTGACTTCACCATCCAGACTCTGGACGAAGACTCTCATCCATACATCTTCATTCTCAATATTTAGGTTGTCGGCATAGCTGTAAAAGGCAGCCAGGTGCTCTTCAGCAGTGACATCTCCCTCACCACTGAACTTGGGCATGTATTTCAAATAGTCTCCGGCAGGGAGAGGGTTCAAAGGCTGAGGAAGAATCAAAGGAGCATATCTAGCAGCGACTATGGCATCCATTCTGTTCGAAGGGGGATTAACACCAGCCATAGGGATGTTGAGCAGAGGAGAACTCGGAGGAGATGGAGTGTGAACAGGTGAGGAAAGAAGAGAGGTCCTCACAGGAGATGACGGGGAAAACAGAGAGAAGTCTAAGGGACCTGAGTGTGCAGGTGTTTCTCTCTGTGCAACAATAGTAATCAAAGGAGGAGTAGTGAAACCTCCTGAGGGGGGAGTGACAAGGATCTCTCCCTATGATACTAGACCAGGAGGGGAAAACTCAGCAGGAACACTCCTAAAGTTCAGAAAACGGGAAACTTCAGAGGAAGGACGACTAGGAAACTGAGAATTTGAAAATGGAGTTCTCACAGAAGGGGAGGGCGTATTACCTTTTTCATCGACAAAAAACTTCTTTTGCAGCTCTCTTTCCCTTTTTGCGCACCGCTTCCAAGTCTGCTTCTGGTGTGGCCAAAGGAAAATGTGGATTTGACCTCGTATGTCTGCCTCTCGAAGCCACAGTTGATAGAACAGGTTCTCCCCAGCGGAGTCGTCACAGTGGAGTCGCCAGGTGCACAGTAGCAATCTTCAAGTTCTGATATCTTATGCACCTTCAGAAATCAGTTAATCGTTGTCGTTCTACCCAGGGAAGGTCTTCAACTTCGTCCCCGGCAACGGCGCCAGAAATGTTGGCTATCGGAGGTCACCCCTGGATTGCTAGCAGGAGCAGAGCTCGACGCCCATCAGATTAATGTCACGATTTGTTTAAAGGGTGATCAAATGGAGGACGTTGATCCGGGCGCGCGAATCTGGACCGCTCGGACTTGCTCGTTGCTTACCATGGGCGCATAATCGCCCAAAACTTAGGACAAATGGGTTTTTAACCCCTCTTATGCATTCTACCCCCCCTATACAAGAAGTATCGCTAACAGGTTCCTGACTGCAGTACTCTGTAATTCCTCTGAAGGTCGAACTGGCGAAGCTCTCCAGAACTTCGCGCTTCGAAGGTTTCACTTCCTTCTTTCTTTGTTTACCCGATCATCGAACTAACAAACCACCGAGGTCTAGTCAACATCCACGTATCAGTGTGCCACATGGCAGAGTTACAGAATGGACACGTGGCTCCATCCAATGGACGACACTAGTCACATCTTAATTGGGCACGAAGGGCCCTTGAAAATCCTGAAAAAATGATGACACATGGCATGTTTCCCATGTGTCCACATCACCCCAGGTGACGTCAACAGATTGTGTCACCTCAGTGACTTTAGAACTTTGGACTTCGGAGGTTCTTACAACTTCCACATTTATTTCTCCTGAAACTGGAAAACCGTTGATTTGTCAATCACCTTAAGATCGACAGTCCTGGACGATTGCGGAACTCGAACATGCTTGCAGTTTAACAACAACCCCGACTTCTGTAATGGAAATATGTGCGATGGAGTGGAAATCAACGTCCATCATTGATCTTCCTCCCGATGGAGATCTACGATCTCGGTTGAATGCAGAATGTGAAATATCCCCCTCGTTAATTTACCTTTGGATTTCCGCAATCTTTCCCATCCATTGATCTATTACGTGTGGATCTGATGGTCATGATCTCACCCTTCGTTGGTCTGGTATTTCTGAACTACTGAACCTTCCGGGGTCCACTTAGTGCAACTGTCATCAATTAAGGTGGTGACACGTGGCCCCACCGTCGAGTGACACATGTCGGATCATTGTTGGTTCAACAAGGCCTGTCAAAGTACAAAACCAGATGACACATGGCATGCATATAGGAGGTCCATGTCACTCCAAGTGACATCATCATGCCATGTCACAATCTATGCTTCGACACTTCGCGCTTTGGGAGATCCCACTCCAACACACACCGTAACTTCTGAATGCCGATTTTTCAAACAGGATAATCCACGGACACACATTTTCGATAATGGACGGTCCAGATTTACTTTGGAGTTCGGGACTTCGGAAGATTTAATAGCTCCATCACTCAATTCCTCGGAACTACGAATTTTTGAACTGTGCTACTTCATAGTTCCGGGACTCCAGCATTTTAGGACTTTGGGAGACTTTAGCTTACAACACTTAGGGTAGGTCCACGTCACTCCTAGGTGACTTTGGGAGACTTTTCCTTACAACACTTAGGGTAGGTCCACGTCACTCCTAAGTGACTTCGAGAGACTTTACCTTACAACACTTAGGGTAGGTCCACGTCACTCCTAGGTGACTTCGGGAGACTTTACCTTACAACACTTAGGGTAGGTCCACGTCACTCCTAGGTGACTTTGGAAGACTTTACCTTACAACACTTAGGGTAGGAAGAACTGTGCTACTCTGGAGTTTCGAGACTCCGACGCTTAGGGTAGGTCCACGTCACCCTAGGTGACATCATCATGCCACGTCATATCCGACGCTTCAGGACTTCGACACTTTAGACTTCGAGAGATTCCACTCTAGCCCACCTTATAACTCTTGAATGTTGAACTTTCGAACAAGTCCACGTCACCTCGACGCTCTGGGACTTCGAAGCTCTAGGACTTCAAAGCTTTGGGCTTCGAAGGATTTTGTTGTTGAACACCACACAACCCTTGGACTGCCGAAATTCTGATCATTGCTTAATCTGCAGACACGTGTCCCTGGAAATGGATGGTCTGGATTGGTTCCGGACTTTTGGACTTGGGGGCTCCGGGACTTCGGAGCTCCAGGCTTCAGCAATTTCCTTTGCTAAGGTTTTTAAATGGCCAGAGGGGTGAAGTCCAAAGGACTTCGGTGCTTAACCTCCCTGCACCTTCTCCAGATCCAACAATTGTGAGGGATATGTCCCTCCCTGAACAAATCCAATAGCCCAAATTTAATTTTTGTGGTTCCTAAACCCACGGTTACCATGGTCTCCTTTCTTTGCTGACTTTCCTGAACCACTATACCTCCTGAGATTTCCATTACCACCCATGAGCTCTCTCAGCTTCCCTCTGGCACTCTGTACATCAAATCCCTGTGGGATTTTGACTCCAAATTCCACATTCGTGGCCCATCCAGGTTCAGTGCTGAAACCTTGGGCTCTGATACCAATTTGTAATGTACCCCGCCATCCCAGGTACGGGACATGCTACCTCAATTTTGCTCTGTTCAAACTCATATACCAATTTGTAACCACCCCAACCTCCCATGCTGGGTCACTCCACCTTATAGAAAGACTCACTTTCATTTGTTGAAAATAACATAATTAATACATTAAAAATAAATGTCTATTATCTGTTAACATACATAGAATTATGCGGAAACATACAATAAATAAACACAGGTGTAACATACAACATGTAATTAAGCATATATAAAGAGTACTTATATGTTTAAGAAGGCCACCAACTGCTTGCAGACCTTCCATGAACCTCCCATCCTTAGACCACACTGCTCCAAGCTATCAACAGTGGGTCACCCCTGAGCTAGGACTAAACTCCACCCAAGGTAAAAGGGAAATCCTAGGCTAGGATGAGGTTACAAAGTCTCCAGGAATGCGTTTTTCCCTAGGATTCCACTCACATCCACAACTTATAGTCCCTCATTCCCCACATGCCTGTCCCACCCCAGGGAGTGTGCCCCTTCTCTGCTCGACAGTCCTTCGACTGCATCACTCCCTTCTAGGGCTTCAACAACAAGTCGGACATGAAGTCTCAGAGCACTACAACTGTCGTGAGGCTCCCTCTGGGAAAATCACTTCCACAACAACCTCTCTCACATGGAAAGAGTTGCTCACAAGCCTGAAAACCTGCTTCTTCAGTCCAACTCCCAAGCCAATCTAGTCTGGGTAATAACAACAACAAATCATTATGGCTCTAGTAATGACAACAAGCCACATCGGCCCGGAGAAAAGCGCGGGAATAAACAACAAAATCGCTAAAGTGAGATCTAACTCAGGCACTGTGTAATCGTGCTATGCTTCACAAGAAAAATACGGGTTAGCTTCACAGGGTTTGCAAGTTTCAGAGGTTGCATAGGTCAAGGATGGAGGGGATGGCTCCGTGCCTGCGTGAGTGTGCGTGAAACATGGAAAGAAATGGCGAGCGAACCCCCACAATGATTGATTTCCCCACCTAAAACTGCATGCGTCTTGATTAACACATGGCTCTCTTGGGATATGAGTCCCTCCACTTGGGATTCAATCCCTTTCCAAGAAAAACTTAGGATAAATTAATATCCTCATCACAACCTTTAGAAAATAAATATATATTATTCTCTTGGGCTTAAGCTCTTAAGATTATCCCTTTTTCCTAGCCTCTTAGCCCTTTCCCTTTCCCTTCCCAGTGAAGGTTAGTCCCCCATAAATCTTTCTTCATGGTCGGTCTACATGCAACGATGTAATTATATTAATGATGTGAGTATTTACATATACAAAATCAAGCTCCCTGACCTTCAACATCTAGGATTTCTGGCCTAATAAACACATAAGCCTCCCATCTTATAAACACTTGGCTCACCAGCCTATAACATAATTGCAATTCAGTAGGGGCTCGACCTTGGGGTATTACAATTGGCTTAAACAACAACAAGCTAAAGCTGGTATTAGGCCCAAAAAGCACAAGTAGTTAATATGCAATACATCTACAACTTAACACAAAAGTTTGGAAGCTCTGGGGGTAATTTGGCTAGAAATTTTTGAGAAGAAGTAATGAGGCTTCAATGCAAAGTCATGACAATACTAAACAGAGCTTTCGAGCTTATAAAAATTGCATCATAATTGTCAAAATGACCAATAAGGTACTAACTAGGACATTGATGAAGAGGGAAGCTCTATCATTCATAAACAACACTTATAAAGCAACTTTGAGGGGGTGATGTTGTGAATGAATGGGATTGATCCTATGGTGTAATCGTGATCGATATATATAGATGCATTATGCAGGTGGAGTGAAACCTACTCTAAATGCTTATAATGACCACAATATATAAATAAAGGAGCCTCACAGCTCTTATCCAGAAATAGATTAAGAAGAAAATATGTAGTTTCAACGCAAACTCGTGGTGGGACTAAACACGGCTCCCAAGACAATGAAATTATTTCAACATGGGTGTCAAAATTCAAGCCAGGGTCTAACTAGGGCACCCATGAATGGTAGTCTCTACCACATGAATTACAAAACTTGTAATCAACAAAGAAGGTTCGGTTTCACAACTCAGTGGGGGTTGATCCTAAGGAAAATATGTGATTGATATGGATAAATCTAGTATGTAGGCAGGGCAGTACCTACTCTACATGCCAGTAAAGATCACAATACATGCCGAAGAAATCAAAAAACGCCACCAGATATACAAATCTGTATAAAAATGAGATCTCTCAAAGACAAGTATTGCATATGAAAACAACTCCCAAATGTTTTATTAGGCCAAACAATATAGAATTGTTAAAAAGGAGGGGGAAGTTATTTGAAAAAGTGGTAAAAATGTGTTAAAATAGGTGTAAAACTCATTTTTTACCATTTAATTTTCACTTTTACCCTTTGGAGAGCATTGGAGCCCTTTTTCCTTTCAAACTTCTAGATATCAGTATGAGGTGCACAAGGCTCGAAATCCATAACCGCTTGGACTAAGTAAGTAATCTCTTCCTCCTCTTCATTTTTAACCGCAAGTTTTTTAGATTCAATGGAGTTTTGAGTTGGAAATAAACTTTTAAAAAATCACACGGGCATGTACGTGACTTCACTTAATGCGGGTTGCGTACATACACGACTGTCTTAACTAACAATTGTGTACACCTACACAAAGATTGAAATTAAATCGATTTCACTCAAAAATGATTTGGAATTTGCAGGCTGGTGATAGATTAGAGAGAGAGAGAACACAAGGAAGTTGATAATGATGTGATGAATGATCAGGAGGCCCATGAAGCTCTCCGGAGATGCAGATTATACAAGTTTTTTTGTTGTAATGGCATAAGGGTACAATGAAGACTACTTGCAACTCTAATAGATTATTGTGAACCTGACGCAGATGCATTCATGATCAGGGGGCAATCCAAGCGGGTTTTAGATAACGTCCAGATACATATCCACCCCGATGACCAACAAAAGACAACTTTTATTTGTCCTTAGGGAATCTTTGCGTACAAAAAGATGCCCTTTGGCCTTAAAAAATGTTGGAGCCACTTTTATGTGGGCCATGATGTTCGCTTTCCATGATATTAAGCACATAGTGGAGGCTTATTTGGATGATCTCACCACCCATTCACGTAAAAGGGTGCAACATATTTTATACCTTTGCCTGGTCTTCGAGAGATGTCGTCACTGTCAAATTTGCTTGAATCCACACAAATTCATCTTTTGTGTGACTTCAGGATGTCTCTTAGGATTTGTCATTTCAACCAAAGGGATCATGGTTGACCCTTTGAAGGTTGAGGCAATAACTCAGTTGCCTCCCCCACATTCAAAGTATATAAGGAAAAGAAAATTCCCTTCTATGTTTTGTACCGAACTATGTTAATATCACAAAAGTTTTTATACACCTATTGAAGAAAGGGGTTCCCTTTTATTAGGACGAGCTGACACAACGTTCTTTCAACGCATTGAAGAAATCCCTAGTTTCGACTCCTTTGCTTAGGCCCTCGGATTATAATAGAGATTTTGTACTATATCTCGTGGTAGCTGAATCCTTGATTGGCATGGTCTTAGTTCAGGAGGATGATAAGCTCCAAGAGCATGTCATCTATTATTTGAGTCAAGCCTTGATAGGACATGAACTAAAGTATTCACACATTGAGAAATTGGCCTTAGCAACATTTCATGTTGTTCAGCGCCTCCGACATTATATTCTTTTGCGCAAGAGGATCATCATCGCCGACGTTAACCCTTTTCAATATGTTTTGACTCGACAAATAGTTGGTGGGAAGTATAACAAGTGGAATGTTGTTCTTCAAGAGTTTGATTTGGCTTTTGCTTCTGTGAAATCCAAGAAGTCGTTAGTCTTCACCGAACTTATGTTGGAGTTCCCAGTAGAGAATGAGGATAATGAAGTTATTGACTCACTTCCTGATGAGCATATATTCCTCATCTCTTCTAGTGACCTTGGTATGGAGATATCCTTATATATCTACAGACTCTCAAGTTTTCCCCGCATTACTCAAAGGATGACCGACATTGTATTTGCCATCAAGCAAAGAATTATCTTATCATCAATGACACTTTGTATCATAGAGGGGTTGATTTAATTCTCTTTCGTTGTTTAACCCACGAGAAAGCGGAGGTTGTGCTTAATGACTGTCACAGTGGAGCATTTGGAAATCACTTATCAGGACTAAAAACAACCCAAAAGATCTTGTGCACCGGGTACTTTTGGTCGTCAATCTTTAAAGACTGCATAGAAGCGATCAAGAAGTGCCACCCCTGATAGATTTTTTCTTGGAAGATGTGCGCGCATCCTACTCCTCTTTCTTCAGTCATCACCGTTGACCCATTTACTAAGTGGGCCGTTGATTTCATGACGTGCCACCTGCCTTCATCTAGAGGGAATCTATATATCATTGTGGCCATTGATTATTTCGCTAAGTGGGAAGAGGCCATGCCAACTTTTTGATCGATGGTGAGACTGTTGCATTCTTCATATTCAACCAGGTTATAACTCGGTTCAGTGTTCCGAAAGAGATTGTCACTGAGCATGGAAACCACTTCCAGAATATGGTGATGTCAGAACTTGCTTCTAAGTTGGGTTTTGGATAGGAGCATTCGTCTCGATATTACCCACAGGCGAATGGACATGTTGAGGTTGTTAATAAGTCTCTTAAAACCATTCCCTGGTGTATCATCAACGCAAGTAAGTCTAACTGGCACATAATTCTCTATCTGACTTTATGGGCATACCAGACCGAAATAAAAACGACTATTGGCTTCTCACCATTCTAGCTCGTTCATGGGTTGGAATCGGTCTTACCTATTGAGTGTGATATTCTGTCACTTAAGATCGTTATAGAGCTCCTACCTGACTCCACAGAGTTAGAAGCACACCTTGTTCATCTAGAACACCTCAATGAGCAACATCGGGTTGTGGCTACTCCAAATGAAGTGCAAAAAAAATGAGTTAAGAGTCAGTATGATAAGTCTGTGCACCCAAGAGTTTTTTCAGAAGGTGGTTATTCCTAATTGATTGTTTAACTTGAGTCTGAGAGAAGTTTCCTTGGGTTCTGATTTATTGTGGTTCTGACCCAAAGACCATAGGAAGTAAAACTCTGTAACAACAAGGTGTCATCAATGGATTGTTGATCAGAAATAGGGAGGTCTTCCCCACACAGTCTGAAATCTATGATTTTGTTTTCTGCAACATCGACATTGAGAGCTCTACCAAGACCTTCAACCATTAAAATGAAATGAAATGGTGAGAGAGGGTCTCCCTGTCGAATACCACGTGAGGGAGATAAAGTAGTCAAGGGGGAGCCGTTAACCAAGATGGACAAAAAGGCTAAGGAGGTGAAGATAAATTCCCACCCAATGCCCTTATTTCCTCATGAAGATCGTCTCTTGGAATATTAGAGAACTAAATGGGAAAAACAAGCACAGACTTCTTTGAAACAAAATTCTCAAAGAACAACCCTCTATTATAATGCTTCAAGAAGAAAAATGTCCCAACAACCTCATTTTAAAAATAACCTCTAGGAACTAGAAAGGATCCCAAGCGATTGTTATAGATGCCCAAGGTGTAGCAAGGGGGTTAGCAATTTTGTGGAAACCTATTGAAGTATCAATGATGGATTGCATTTCAACCCAAAGAACTTTATCAGATAAATTTCATCTAATTCGCTAAGAAGAAACAAGATTTATAACCAATGTTTATGACCCTCAAGCAATCTCGGACAAGCTCCTCCTTCTGAGCTCCTTACAAGACTTTTGAACTATGATTGGGGACAACCGGTAGATAGTTTTTGGAGACTTCAACATCGTTACCACTTTGGCATAAAATTGAGGAGGCATCTGAAGACTAGATCAAGACTCATAGCGTTTCAAGGAAACTGTACGACAATTAAAAATGATAGATCTAGAAACAATAAATCGGTTACACACATGGAACAACCGGCATGGTAGAGACAATCATGTAGCCTCCAAGATGGATCGATTACTTGTCTCAGAATCCCTCTTGATTACATGCATTCATTTGGAAGCTTCCATTCTTTCTGGCTTGGATTGGATCACTGGCCCATCAAACAACAACTTGATTTAAAAGGTAGTTTGAAAGGAACTATGACCTTCATTTGTCAATCATAGTTCCAAGGAATAGTTCTTGTCAGTCAAAGTTCCTGAGGTAATAGTTCCTTTGTTAGTCAGGGACTCTAACTGACATGAACTATGACGACGAAACTTTGACCAACAAAGGAACTATGACCTTCATTTGTTAGTTGTAGTTCTATATCAGTATATATACCAACATATAT
>ML789115.1:58648-77918 GCA_009831015.1 Picea engelmannii | reverse complement strand
TGTGTGTGTGTGTGTGTGTGTATCAATATATTATATCAATATATATACCAGTATATACGTTGATTTTCATGTTATAAAACCAGATCTATGTAAGATACGGTCGAGCCAAAGCATTTTGTCATCTTTCGCTGCCCCATTTACTATGAGATTGGGGGGAGGTTCCATTGGCACCTTAATTATTTCTACAAAGATAGGATGTGAGTTTAAGTGTGGGATTAAGAAGTGAGAACGTTAGATCTGGTTGTCATTACCCGACTTTGTCTTTCTCTTGGGCGTGAGGTATGTAGAACCAAAAGAGAGTGGGAACCCTCTGGATTTCCTTTGGCATTGTGTTTCTATTTGGTGTTTTGGTTTAAGTCTATAGTGATGGATTTCTCCCATGAGCAGTCCAATAGACACACCTTGTGTGGTAATGATGACTTATGTCAGGGAATTCATTGGTGTGAGTGGCACACAAGGGAGATTCAAGAATGCCTTTTTCTATATGTGCAAAAATTGGAAGGCTAGCAAAGAGATTGGGAGCAAAACCATGAGTTGGAGATGCAATCCATCCACATGAAGATTTCAGATATGAACTCTTAGGTTTAAATAATCAAGAATAAGTAGATGCAAATTTAAAATTATTGGAGAGAACAACTCTCAAAGGTTGGATGAAATGGAAGAGAAAGAAAATGCAAGACAAAATTGAGAATTTGGAAAAGGATAAAAGAATAGTAGGGGAATAATTCAAGATAAACAAAAATAAATCCTTTTTACATAATGAATAATTCAAACTGAACCAAAATCTTAATCATATGTGGCCTACAACCCAACCAGCCACATCTGGACATGAAAAAATTCAATACAATTGTTCGATATCTCAATCTATCTTGTCCCGCGTTGGGAAATTGATCATAGAATGTGTCAATGGCTCCCATTATAGATTCCCTTTAATCGACTACCCAATTTATCCAAATCAACCCAAAACTGCGTCGATTTGACCCAACTTTGAACTAGAACACACTTAATGATAGTATCACTCATTTCCATAATAAGCTCTTTGCCATAATCATTCTACATCGATCAAAGGTTATGTCTATCCATAATTGGTAGCTAATGTTTATGGCCCCATCAACTCAGTCAATTTGCTTTGTTGAGTAGCATCAAGAACATGTGGGGAACTAATAATCAATGCAGCATATTGATCTTCCAAATACTCCACTAGTTCTCAAGAAAATTGATTAATTCATATTCGGTAGTCAGGTTGCTTCACTCTCGATGGCTTAGCTATCCATAAAAATGATGAAAATGGTATGCTCCAAATAGAATTTGAGTTCCATCTAGATCTTGGCATCATTCAACCCCGTGTATTTTGTCGTTTAATGGTTCTTTAAGTAGCTTCCCACATACCATTTTTCATGCAACAACTATCTTCTTCAAAAGCTTCTTCTTTGGAAAATAGTTCTTAGACTAGGTAGAGCTCCATCAAGATTTCTTGTAACCCTTGTAGAGGTGTAGATATTGAGTCGAAATCCCAAGTTCCTGGATTCCACCTACCCAAAATCCCAGATTACAAATCTCCCAATTTTTTGGAAAACCATCCATATTGAGAATCATCCATAGTGCTCAATTTGGCTATCTCATGACCATTGTAAGTGTATAAATCCAAGCATCCACAAACTCCCAAAATATTTGGGCACCCATGTTGAGATATATCGACATTAGATCCCTTCCTATATTCAAAGTGTGAGCTTCTTAAAATGCACAAAATGTCATTTCTTCAACAATATCATCACAATTGTCTGCTTCTGGTGTACATTCAACAATGGCTACATTAGCTATAAATGTCTACTTCTGGTGTACATTCAACAATGGCTACATTAGATACACATGTTTTGTCCTTGATCCTTCTCTTGAGAACATCATTAACTTTAAATCTACTATTGCCAGCCATGTGACCAATTTTCTTGCAATAATAACATTCCATTTCTCACTTATCTTTAGTTGATATGCTACAATTTTATCTTGAGTATATATAATGAAATCTCAAGTTGAGGATCATCTTATGCATCCCCTACAATGGTTCTCTTTTCTTCAACTAAGAGAGAAACGATCATATATTCTAGAGTTTGTGAAGATATTTGATTGAGAGTAAAAATAACATTGTTGTATTTAGAAGGCAAATTGTTTCACAAGATGGATTTCCAATCTTCTTCCTCCATTGTAGCGTTGACTTCTACTAGTGACTTTAGTAGACAAATTGAATCTAAATAATTGTATATTCAAAGAAAATTTTTCTTTCACCCCTTTTTCTCCAAATAGTGAATTTAGATTATCCTAGATTTCCTTGGGTGATTTTTCCAGATCTATATGATGTAATTCTGAATTTGAGAAGGGAAAGACCAATAATGGATTTGTCTTTACCATCTTTATTCTGACATTCTAGTACTTTATTAGGATCTATAGGTGATTTCTCAGTCCCTTTTGTTGTTGGAATATTCACCAATATTGAGAGGGGGGGTGAATCGATATTGAACACTTTTTACCATTTTCAACCATAACATGTAAACATTAAGTTATCAACAATTCCATTCACTTATAATTGCATTTAACATATCATAAACATATAACCACATATGCACAGTACACAAGAGTTTTACGTGGAAACCCAAATGGGAGAAAACCACATAATTCCTTTTAAAATATATATTGAATATTACATCCATAGGAATCACCAACTGGAAGGAGGCACCAAAACCCTACTTACAGGATCCAACCTGAAGGAAGCTACAAATCCCTGAATTCTCCAACACCAACTGGAAGGAGGCTCCAACCTGAAGGAAGCTACAACTCTTTGAATTCTCTAGGTCCAATTGGAAGGAGGATCCAACCCCCTGATTTACAGGCCCCAACCTGAAGGATGTTATTACTCCCTAGATTTTCCAACCCCAACTTGAAGGATGCTATTACTCTTTAGATTTTCCAGCTCCAACCGAAAGGAGGCTTCAACCCCCTTTTCCTGCCCCATCCTTCCTCCCTGGAATATAAGTGTGAGACTCAACCTGTCACTATTGTTGTCATTGATACATCATCATCATCAAAACCAAACTCAACCTATCACTATAAATGTCACCGATACTGATACATCATCATCATCAAAACCAAAATCAACCTGTCACTGATACTAATACACCATCGTCATCAAAACCAGACTCAACCGGTCACTATAACTGTCACTGATACTGATACATCATCATCATCAAAACCAGACTCAACCAATCACTGTAACTGTCGCTGATACTGATATATCACCATCATCAAAACTAGCTCCAATACAACCAATACATCATCATCATCGAAATTGGATACACCATAATTGATACATCATCATCATAAAAAACTAGATCCACCACAACTGATATATCATCATCATCATCAAAATTGGATACACCATAACTGATACATTAACATCATCAACCTGGGTCCACATAAAGATCCTATATCCACATGGGTCCACATATAAACCTCAACATCACTTCTTAAATCTGCATACAAAGCTGCTTAGAACTGTACTTCAAATATGCAAACTTGTAAGATTCACCACAGGCTCAATTTGTCATTTCTGATTATGAAACTTGGACCTCAGATATTAGGATATGTTCTCCTTTTGATGCAACAAGTGGAATTCAATTTGGACATACCAAGCTTTAGATATAACTATTTTATCTTGAACACCTGTATGGGAGTAGTTTTTGGATTAGTCACATACCCTAACTTTCAACAAGTATAACTATGTGCCTGTAATGAATAAAGGTCTGAACATTGTACCCAATCTTATTTGATATTGCCTCTGAAATTTATCCAAAATTCTCTCCTTGAATCATCCTTGAATAAGAGTTATAGAGAAAATGGCAGACCTTCCTGAATTTTGGTCTATTCTGGAGAGAGAACTTGTAAAACATACCACACCCTCAATATTTGATATATGACTTTGAAACTCATACAAACAATACTACAAACTGTACTCTTTCCAATGCATTTGGTCTTACAAAATTTGGATCCTCTATGAAGAAGTTATGATTGTTTTACCGGGAACACCTGTTTGAGACTAGTTACAAGACTAGTTAAAAACCCTATCTTCCATAGAGTGTATATCCAAAAGTAAAATGAACCAGAAGCTGAAATTTGTACCACAAGTGCCTTGATATGTCTTCTCAACAACCTCCAAGTTTTTCTATCTGAACCATTCTAGAAAAATGTTATAGCGAAAATGATAAGATGACCTTTAAAGAACATACCTTAGAACACATCATTACAAGACTTCATCTTCCCTTGGAATTTCTCCCTTCTTCACTACATATTCTCTCTGAAATTCATTGCCAAGTTGTGCTAAGAGATCACAATATTGAATGATGAAAATGAGAGGTTCTTAATGTGTATTTATACCCTTCCAAGCACCTTCTTTACTTGACCTTGAGTCGACTTGTAACTTCTTGTTTGTAACAACTTTTCTCCTTTACTTGACTTTAGGGCCAAATTATAACTTCTTGACCTTAGATCTGGGGATTCTTGACCATACTTCAGGGCTTCATCTTTAAGAGGGAATAACTCCTCAACCGTGAGGAACCACGTGGTGTGCCACCTACCATTGGAGACGGCTTGATGATGACTATCAATCAATGGATGCTTTGCATGCATTTGCAATGTCCTTCATACTCATTTTCTTCAATCAACTTCGGGCTTCATGATCACACCTATAGGGATTCTTAACCACTTAACCATATTTCCAGGGCTTCTTGTAGAATTCTTCAAAGCATCTTCCCATGAGGGCTATGCTTAAAGCTACGACATAAGGGGACCACTTTGGAGACTTCTTTGAATACACCCATCACTTCTAGAGGCTTTTGGACTTCTTCTAAGGTTGACATCAATGACAATCAATTTTCCAACATTTACTATTCCCCACAGGTTTTTGTTCATCATTTGCATATGAATTTTTACTTTCTAGGTGTGGAAATTGAAAATAAAATATTTTTCTAATGGCATATCCATGCATGATGTCCTAACAGAGAGATTTGAAACTACTCTTTGTTTGATATAGAAACCCAAATAAGCTAAATAGAAATTATGTTAGTGTACGCCTACATGCATGTTGTATGGTGACTACACTATTTCCATACAACAACTGTATAGTTGACTTGGCGACTGGCTAATGGCTATAAATTAAAAAAAAATGGCTACTTTGTAAGTGTATGAATACATGCTTAAATGATGTCTTTGATGTACAAACATTCTTTAGTTGAATTCCCATACCACACATTCTCCACTCTTGTGTGATTTTTAACTTCCTTACACAAGGTCTATGAACATAAGCAATGAAAGAAAAGGTGATTAATTGTTTTATATATTTTTTTTGCATAATATACAAGTATTCAAATCTTGTCTATTCCTCAATTGCAACAAATCGCAAGTTAAAACTCTTTACTTCAAAGCTAGCCAAAGGAGAATTTTAGATTTTTTTGGAGCCTTAATTTCCAAATAGGCCTCCAACACCAATAATGATAATTTATTGTTGATTCAAATATTATTTTATATCCTAGCTTAGCATTAAACTCTCCCCCTATTTTATTTTTTGACTAAGCCAAAACATCAAGTTCTTATTTTAATCTGATATGATCTTTCTTGAGACAGTTGATTGCACCAAGAGTTGATTTCTACAACTCAGTATGAGGGATATGTGTAATTCCTTCCGTGCTCAAAATGTAGTTGAGATGTGACATTTAACAAAAATATTAATAACAAAAACTATTTCAATGTCAACTTCGTATAAACAAAATTTTTATTATCAACGGTAAAATAAGATATTTCAATGTTAGCCATAAATAAGATATTTCAATGTCCACGTTAAGTAAAATATTTTAATATCAACTCTCTCTTTTTCTATATATATATAGATAGATAGGTGAGGCAATTGAAAAAAATAACTATGGTCAAAACAATTCCATGGTGTGTTGCTCCATCTTTAACTGTGGATCTATCATGAGTGAAGAGGGATCAAGTCCCTTGAGGTGAAAACGTTTTTAGATTGAAAAAACTTGAGGAAAGTTTTGCACCTCAAGGTACTTGATCCCACTTGGTGAATGATAGATCTAGAGTTAAGATGGATCTTATAATTGATCCAATCATTTGAATGTACATCTTCTAACCCCAAATATTCACCAATGTAATTGTTGAGACCATATATTTGTATTTTCTTCATCTACTACTTAGTTCAAAGTACAAAAACCTCTTTGGTGTAGTGAGGTGATGGAATCCTCTGTCAAAATACATATGTCCCCACATCCCAAAGTTACATAGATGATACCATATATTTGTAGTTGTTTCGTCTACTACTTGGTTCAAAGTACATAAACCTCTTTGGTATAGTGAGGTGATGGACTCATATCCCCACATCCCACAACTACATCAAAACCAAGTCTCATTTTTCACTTGATCCGACCTTCCAAGCTAGGTAGTCCCTTATCACTAGAAAAACTCTTACTAATACTTTCCATTTATTGGAGCAATGTATCTCTACTCTAAATGGAGGAACCGCTATTGTGGTTGGTAACTTCAAGAGACTCGACCAAATTTGAACCTAGAACATATAAATTCAAGTCAAGAAAATGCTTTAGAATAATAATTCAATCAATTACACTAATACTTAAAGATTAAAATATATAAAAAGTCTTATAATTCAAAATTGTTGTATATTCAAAATTTATTTACCTTACACTCTTGTTGAGACCATTTCGTGCTTCCATGTTTTCTTTCCACATTCTATTTTCCTCACTTCTTTACTCCATTTCTTTTCCCCCTTCTATACTCCCCCTTATTCATATTTCCTTTTATCCCTTCCTTTTTCCCTTTCTGGTTACTATACTTAGCCATATTTCAATTCACGGATTTGCGGACCTTCATTTCCATCCACTTACTCATTTCATAAGTTTGTTTCAACACGACTTTTTCTTCAATTTCCAGGGTTCGCGGGTTCAAACTTTCATTCTCCATTTTCCATGACCCTCACTTTGCACTTCAAGTTTCGTGATCTACATTTTGACCATCACTTTAACTTTAGCGTCGTCGCGGGTGTTGGGCTCCAAAGTATTTCATTCTTCATTCACGCAAGTCCAATCGATCGTTCCTCTACACTTAGCATAATTTTTATCATCTCTACAACCGTGGGTTGGTAGGTTCCCGGGTTAGCGGGTTCACGAAAACCTTATATTGAAATTCTCTCACACTCGTCCTCGCCATTTTGTTTCTTTTCCGAATACACATTAAGTATGGTTTAAGTACAATTGTTGTGCAAGCCCCAAAAAGATMATCATTAATGGCAAAAGGCTTGAGGAATTATTCATTAAAATCTCATTTAATCTTCATTTTCCAAGAGATTAAAATATCATTATCTTTCCAAAAAGATTTATTTGAGATCATTATCCAGYTGAAGAAATAGTTTCGTCAACCTATGGCAGCATCAACTAGACAATAGTTTTTTGGTGACACTTTGAATATMTTTGGCCRCAGATATCAAAACTTCCAGTGGCCAAGAGCATACTGGTATTATTCCTCCCCTCCTACTACAMAAAAAGATGGGAATGTAATTTGGACATCTCAAATTGCTTGTACTGGAAGTGTTCCTGAGGTTTTCGATTGTAAGGAAATCRTTGCATGGTGCGTGGACAAGTACGTACCAAATCAAAGAATCATACAACTCCAAGATCATTCTCTGATTTCTCTTTCATCTCAAGTTTTCCACAATATGTTAAAGCTGTCAGAGTCGACTATTACTTTCAAAGGTRAAGATTGCAGAGAATTCTTAAAGAAATATAACACTGGGCTTGACCTCCTATCAGAATATTTGGAGAATACTRCATCTGTCCCAGCAGACATAAGCAAAATCTAGGTTGAATCTMTTAAAAATCCCTATTGAKAAATTGCATGGCTATTTACCAGGGTGACAGGTCAGGAAAACACTGCTTCTATATCTCGCATGATCTTATAGATTTTGTATTTTACAGTTCAAGAACATGCCATTTTTTTTATTGGGGAGAGCTCATTTCTATCGAAATCTCTTCTCAATTGTCACACTACAAAAAATATAGAAAATTCTTTATGGCCTCTTATTTGTTATTTGCTATTGTGCATTGTTGCCAATTCCCAAACTTAACCATCGGTAAAAGGGTAAATTGCGAAACAGATTCAATTACCTTTTGGTATCAGGCATTGTGGAGGCATAAAACCCCTTTGTTTTTCTATGAAGTTTATAATGATTTTGTTTCAGTCTTCAAAAAGCTTTTGTTGGGCAAAAACACTCCAAGGATATTTGCTCAAGCTACCAAATTTTTAGAGAAAAAAGGGACAATAGAGAAAATGGGGAATCACAATATCATAAGGATATTTTGCTCAAAAGAAAATCCTTCTTTTCTTTCGTATTACATACCTGAAAAATTATTTATTGCATAGGTGGTGAGGCAATATAACTTCTAGTTGCACTTTTTCCATGAAAAAAGGAAAAAGCAGTTTATTCCCCTACCATGGAAGATTGGAGAGTTTGTCTTCAGAAATATAAATAAAATTGACGAATTTGCAAATCATTATAACAATTTGAGTTTAAAATATGTTGAAAAGATCAAAGGTTTTGATTCGAACAAAATCTTTTTTGGACATATGCTATCAGTGGGGTTCAATAACTCTTTCATTCAAATTGTCTTGAACAAAGAAGAAGAAGTTAACAACCAAAGCACTCTTGTACATAACGTTGGTGATTTAGAAACATTACTTAGCAATAATGATCTTTATAAGCAAAAGGAAAAAAGTCCTAGTGAAAGAAGTGCTCAATATCCAATTGTCACTCCTAAGAATACTACCTTCAGGAGCAGTGCTCCAGTAGCCCACCCAATTAAAAACACTATCAACAGTAGTTCCGATGGAGGGGGAGAGAAGAATCCTCCCTATGGAAAAATTGAAAATTCACACAAGTCGCCCATGAGAAAGAAGAGAAAAAACTCGGTGCAAGAGGAAGAAAACAATCTTATAGAAAATGATATCCAAAGCTTTTCCTTGGAAGACATGGAACTAGAAGCATACATTGAAAAAATATTTCCTGCAATAGAACAACAGGAGCATATTGCTCAACAAAATTCTTTACTGGAATTCATTGGGAATGAGACCTTTAGTGAAGAAGAATCCTTCACTTTTCAAAACGATGTTTTTTACAAAGAGTCTAAAAAGATGATTGTAGAAAGAATTGACCAGAAAAATAAAAAAGGAAAGACCCGCTCAAAGGTCGACCTCAAGTATATGCGACCGTCCCATATTTCCAAAATCCATAGGGAAACTAGGGACGCACTTGATGATTCTATTGATGGTATAGAGGCCGAGAATGCCAAATTAAAAGAGAAGATCAAAGAATTGGACACTGCCTTGATGCCTCTTCCAATCCCGGCCAGTCCTTTGACAATGATTAAGCCAACTACACCTGATATCAAGTTAAATGGATCTTCAAGTTTGCTCACAGCGGTCCGAAATTATGTCTAGAAAAACATTAGAAAGATAATGCCATTGATAATAGAGGCCTGTGAGGTATTAAAAATATTGTTTTTTTTGGTTCAAGGGCACATGCATTTCATGAGTATCTCCAAGCTGATTTTAAGAATGAAGAAGGATTTTACACACATGTTGTTTTACTATTTGGGATAAAAGTCTCAAACATAACATAATTGAAAAGGAGAGAAGAAGATCCGCCTTCTCCAAGTCGGATCAAGCAACCGAATGCCCGTTGGAAAGAAAAGATCAAGAATTTGAGAAACATTGTCCAAGCATGCAATGAAGCCATAGTGAAAAGAGAATAATTATTCAGAAGGCTCACAGAGATAGATTTAGCAGGAAGCATTGATGAGGTGCAAGATCCTAAATTAATTTTCAATTCAATGTTTATGACAAGGAAACAATTTGATGAACAAGTGGAGATATTAAAGGGATTATCGGCTTAGAAATTTAATGGCATAATTGAATATGGCGAAGAAGAGATAGATAATTGGCTTATCGATTATTCTATGAAAAATAAAGATATTGAGGAGGCAATCCATGACATTTCTCATGACCTAAGAGATTTAGAAGGTGAATTGTTTAATATCAAAATTAGGAATGAAATAAATGTTGTGCCAATGAGGAATTACATTGAAGATTGGTTTAAGAGGGTAATCGATAAATTAACTAAAGAGGGCCAAGAAACAACATTTGAGTAAGTTCCTATAACCGTCAACAAGGAAAATAAAGGACAGTAACAAGCAAGTGAAAAGTGAGAGATACCATCATAGTAAGTTTATGTTGATCACATTTTTCTTTCTTTATCAGTTTTTCATCTAGTTACTCTGCTTCTTTAACTAGAAAGGTTTAAACGAAATTTGATAACTTCTTCTTGTCTTCCTTCCAGGTCTTGCTACTCTGCCTTTGCCCATAGTCTTCTCTCCACAATTTACTTCTTGTTTATATTTACTTTATGGTCCGGGGAGCCTCAATCCCAGTCCTCTGGAAAAAAGCATTTTAATTTCAAAGCTTTGTAACAGACTTTAATATTTTTTCAGAAATCCCAAGAGAACTATATCGAGATTAGTTTTGACGGTGTTTTATAACTCTGAGTTTTGGGTATAAAATATTTAAGATTGATCTATAATTTTCTTCCTTTGAGCTCCACATGTGTATACTCTATTAAAGTTCTCTTATGCGTACGGATCATCTTCTTTTATTTTTATGTGTGATAAAAAATCTTTAGTTTAGCTATGATGGATGTGAGAAAATTTTTCTTATGTTTTTGAATGTGTGATGTATGAGGTTCCTGGTCATCTCTCAGGAATTCTCTTTAAAATAAAACATTTTATTTTTTGCAACTTTTATATTTCTTTGAATATAATAGTGGACTCTCTCAAAGTCCTATATCATTTTGGAAATTTAGAATTCAAAGAATATCATAAAACAAAGAGGAGTACCACCTCTATAAAAACACAGGAGGACTCGTATCCTTGTGAGGTTGTCGTTTTGGTCCCAACGGATTAAAGCGTCAATAAATCCATACAAGAAAATTGGTCAATCATTATTTTAAAATAGCCTTTAATAGGGAAGCTCAACAAATCTAATTTTCACATCCACTTTAATGAAATAAAATAAATATCAAGTTTCATATTTCACATCTCACTTAAAATTTTAATTTTAATCACTAATATATATATATATATATATGTTTTTTGGATAAATAGTTTTTAATACACTTTCAAAAACAAAAAAGGAAATGGTTTGGATACAAAACTGTTACCACAAAAGTAGTACATTCCTCGAACCACAACAAAAATACATGTCAATATAATGATACAAACAAAATACAATGATTATATTGGCATTATTAGTTCTACCATGTACCATCTAAAATAGAATTCACCCATGACTAGTTCTACCATGTACAAGTTTTTTCGTTGTAATGACATAAGGGCACAACAAAGACTACTTGCAACTATGATAGATTATTGGGAACCCGACGCAGATGCATTCATGATCAGGGGGCAATTCGAGTGGGTTTTAGATAACATCCAGATACAAATCCACCCCGAGGACCAACATAAGACAACTTTTATTTGTCCTTGGGAAACCTTTGAGTACAAAAATATTCCCTTTGGCTTTAAAAATGTTGGAGCCACTTTTCTACGGGCCATGATGTTCGCTTTCCATGATCTTAAGCACACAATGGAGGTTTATTTGGATGATCTCACCGCCCAGTCAGGTAAAAGGGCGCAACATATTTTACACCTCCGCCTGGTCTTTGAAAGATGTCGTCACTATCAAATTTTCTTGAATACAGACAAATGCATCTTTTGTGTGACTTCAAGACGTCTCTTAGGCTTTATTGTTTCAACTAAAGGGATCATGGTTGACCCCTTGAAGGTTGAGGCAATAACTCAGTTGCCTCCCCCACACACAATACACCAACTTTAGAGTCTACAAGGAAAGGCAAATTTCCTTTGATGTTTTGTACTGAACTATGCTAATATCACAAAAGGTTTAATGTGCCTATTGAAGAAAGGGGTTCCCTTTTATTGGGACGAGTTGACACAACGTTCTTTCAATGCATTGAAGAAAGCCCTAGTTTCGACTCCTTTGCTTAGGCCCCCAAATTATAATAGAGATTTTCTATTATATCTCGTGGCAGTTGAATCCTCAATTGGCATGGTCTCAGTTCAGGAGGATGATAAGCTCCAAGAGCATGTCATTTATTATTTGAGTCGAGCCTTGATAGGACCTGAACTAAAGTATTCACATGTCGAGAAACTAKCCTTAGCAACATTCCATGTTATTAAGCGCCTCCAACATTATATTCTTTTGCGCAAGACAACCACCATCACCGTTGTTAACCCTTTTCAKTATGTTTTGACTCGACAAATAATTGGTGGAGAGTATAACAAGTGGATTGTTGTTCTTTAAGAGTTTGATTTGGATTTGGATTTGTATATATATTTTAATTTTGGTTATATATATATATATATATATATATATATATATATATATATATTGTTTAATATATAACATTTTTATACTTGCCTTATTGTTTTCGATTGCTGGTCAAATAGGYTTGAATTTTATTTTATTTATTTTATTATGTTTTGCAATAGTTACGATTTTCTGTTTATTAATTTTAATTTTTGGAAAAAAGAAAATATTTTTGCAAATTTTTAAATTTTGGAAATGCTTATTTTAATTGGATAGAAGAAGTGATGTGACTATTCTTAAAGAGTTTTGCTGGCTATTATGAAACTTAATAATTAAAAAAAAAAATTAAAATTTTGAAAAAAAGCCACTTGGCATGGGGTATTCTTTCTAGATGGCTTGAAACTTAATAATAAAATAAAAAACAGAAAAAAAAAAAAATTGAAAAAAAGCCACTTGGCATGGGGTATTCTTTCTAGATGGCTCTTGGTTTTTATGCATTGGGGCTTATGTGAATCGTCCTCCGGTGTATTGTCCATCACTAGTGCTCTAATGACTCAATAAGTGTGAATGAATTGAATCTCAAGCTTGTATATATTTTTCAATTTTCGTTCAAAAGTGTGTGTGTGTCTATATATATATAACATTTTTATAAATGTTGTATATATTTTTCAATTTTGGTTGAAAAGTATATATATAACATTTATTGTTTAATGTATAGCATTTTTATACCTTTCGAAAGGCAGGTTATATTGTTTTTGATTGCTGGTCAAATAGGTTTGATTTTTTTTAATTTTTTTTTTAATATTTTGAAATGGTTATGATTTTTGTTTATTAATTTTAATTTTTTGGAAAAATAAAATATTTTGCAAATTTTTAAATTTTGGAAATGTTTTTTTTAATTAGATAGAAGAAGCGATATGACTATTCTTAAGGGGTTTTGGTGGCTATTATGAAACTTAAAAATAAAATAAAATTGTTAAAAAATTGAAAAAAAAACACTTGGTGTGGGGTATTCTTTCGAGGTGGCTCTTAGTTTTTATGCATTGGGGCCTATGCAAATTTTCCTCCAATGTAATATCAATCACTAGTGCTTTGATGGCTCAATAAGTGCAGATGGATTGAATCTCGAGCCTGTGAAAACCGTGCGGCCACGTATTTGCTCATAAATGAATTCTACTAGTGCTTTTCCATTGGTCATCGTTGGGGAGAGTATAGTCACAATTAACATGTAGAGACTATCAGGGTTGTGACGGTTCATTAAAACAATTTGATTGATTAAAAAAAATTGTCGGTGCGATGGAGTCATCTCTAGCTTGTCTAATTAACACGTTCTTTGATGTTGTGGGTAATTCTCTGTGTTTAGCGATATGCTTTACTAGGAGGTTCATTAAAACAATTTGTCGGCATGCTATTACTCAGACTGAGACAGGGTCACCTCTAGTTGTCTAATTAATGATGTTTTGTTGTTCCGATGGTCGACTTGTTGATGTTGTGGGCAGTGCTTTGTGTTTGGTGGTATAGTTGATCAAAGAAGCAATGTTTTGCATCAGTGTGGGGATATTGTGTAACTAGTGTTCTACGTTGGTCCGGGGATACTGTGTTTGGATTCTTTGAGATAACCATAAAAAACCCAATGCGCCTTTCCCAACATGCTTATTATTACTTGGGTTTTCTTATGAGAGTGCAAAAAAATGAGAGATTGTCGCGTTTCTTTTTACTTGGATTTTATCCTGAGAGGGAAGCAATGTTCGTTGATCTAGGGGTACTCGGTAAGCAGTGTTTGGTGTTGGTCCCGGGGCACCGTGTTGGGCTTCTTCGAGGTATGAATGGAAAATGCAATGTCGCTTGTCCATGATAGTTATTACTTAGGTTTTCTTATGTGAGTGCAACAAATTCACACACTGTCGCCTTTATTTTTACTTGGATTTTTTCATGTTGTTCCGTAAGAGACTGAGATAGAGTCTTAGGGTCAGATTATGTAGTATAATGCCTTTGTTCAAATGGGTGCTCGTTTAAATCTTATTTTTTCTTGTATTGAGCGATAATATATGCAGAGGTTGTTGTTTCCTCATTCTTAATATATATTTTTTTAAATTTATGATTGTGAAGAATTTGTGTTATGTTTTTGTTGGTCTAAAGTATTTAGATTGTCTCGTGGTTCTTAAACGGTTAAAGGAGATTTAGAATTAATCTACTATGTTTTAGTTTGAATTATTTTTTGAAAAAGATATGATTCTTTTAATCATTTTAGTCAATTTAATTTGTTCATGTTTCGATGGTCGACTTGTTGATGTTGTGGGTACTGCTCTGTGTTTGGTGGTATACTTGATCGAAGAAGCAGTGTTCTTCGTCGGTGTGGGGGTATTGCGTAATCAGTGTTCAACGTTGGTCCGAGGGTATTGCATTGGGATTTTTTGAGGTATGCATGGAAAACACAATGTTGCTTTCCCAAGATGGTTATTACTTGGGTTTTCTTACGTGAGTCGAACAAATTTTCACACTGTCATGTTTGGTTTTACTTGGATTTTGTGTTGTTTGAATTAGTTTTTGAAAAATATATGATTCTTATAATCATTTAGTCAATTTAATTTGCACATGTGTACATTTTATGATGAACTTAATTAGTTTTTTGGGCAAGAATTGGATTATTAGAATTTCTTCTTCAACTATCTATGATGCAAAATATTCGATTTTTCCAGCAAGATAGAAGTAGAAATGATAAATATAATTTCGCCCCTGGGCTTTCATGGGAAAATATTTAGCATAAGTTATATATATCGGCCTTCAGGACTTGACTGCTGATTTTCTCGGCTTGATAGAAGCAGAGATGAAAAATATAACATGATTGGCATAACATTTGTGCATTCAAAATGTTTCTGATTGTTGGTCAAACAAGTTTGAATTTTATTTATTTTTAAAAATTTGTATTATGTTTTGCAATGTTTATGAAGCATAAAAATAAAATAAAAAAACAAAAAATTATTATTATTTTTTTAAAAACCCACTTGGCACGTAGGTATTTTTCTGATGTGGCTCTTGGTTTTTGTAATGGGTGGTGGATGAAATCCGGCTTATGTGAATCATCCTCTCATGTATTGTGAATTGTAGAGCTCTATTGGCTCAATAATTGCAGATGGATTGAATCCCAAGCCTGTAAAACCGTTCGACCACGTATCTCCTCATAAATGAATTCTACTAGTGCTCTTCCACTAGTTGTCATTGGGGAGAGTATAGTCACAGTTAACGTGCAAATATTGTCAGGGTTGTTACAAATCTATTTAATGAGCTTCATTTAAATAATTCGTCGGTGTGCTATTATTCAGATTGAGACATAGTCATCCCTAGTTTGTCTAGTTAATAATGTTCTATTGTTTCAATACTAGACTTTTCAATGATGTGGGTATTGATATGGGTATATGCGGCCCTTATATTGTAATGTTGTAATTTTAGAAATTATTTTTGCTAGTTGGACGAAAGTAGCAACATGATTTTTTTTATTATGGGGTTCTGGTGGCTATTATCAAAGTTGAAAATGAAATAAAAAATAACAAAATATTAAAAGTTTATAAATATGCGACTTGGATTCCCAACTTATGTGAATCATCCTCTTCTTTGATGTGAATCGTAACCGCTAAAACTGGAGCAGATGGCTTGTTGATACAAAAACAATTGAGAACTGCATAGAAAATATTTCAATTCACAATTAGAAAATAAATTGGTTAGACAACCGTTTCCTCTATTTATCCAGAGACAATCTTTATAGCTCCAAAATATAGGGATCAAATTTTAGTTATATAAAACTTGGGCATGCATCAAAAGAGGTCAAGTGATCCTACCTCCTTAAAATATTTGTTATTAACATGAAATTATTTGTACCATTGTTTAGATGGAAGTTGTTTCATTTTGTCATCAATGAAAAATATTTTTAAAACTATCAGTTCTTCATCGTGCAATATCTTGGATAACTAACATGGGCTTAGGTGAAGAGACTTTGAATTGGGATATTGTTATGTGCTTAAACATAACAATTTGTCAAATGTAAATGAGCTATATTGTAATAAAAAAGTCATAAAGTTATGATTGGACGTCCTTAGTAAATATTCATTGTAGTATGTACAAATGTTATGGCCTCAATTAGAAATTAGGGTTATTAGTGTTAGTAAAGTTGCAATTACACAATAAATTTAATTAGTGTGACAAGTCGGGTATACCTTGAATATTCGTATTGAATGTCTACCTTCTCTATATCTCCTAGTATACTCCTTAGTTTCCAACCGACATGGGAGATTAGATTTTTTAATTTGCCAAACTAAATGTTGCTCGTAGATATATCTTTATTATCTCTAGACCTTGAATATCCCTATTGAATGTCTACCTTCTCTATGTCTCCTAGTATACTCCTTAATCTCCAACTAACATGGGAGATTAGATTATTTATCATGCAAAATGACATATGATTTTAGATATTTAATGACACAACTTACTAACTGTAGGGAAAGCTAGATGAAACTCGAAACTCCTTGGATTAAATAAAATTTGACAACTAGGTGGAGAAATAAATACAAAAGAACATTCAAATGAATGGTGTTTGGAACAGAGTTGAATATGCATTGTTGTTCAATTCTGATGGTTCTGAATTTCAAAGACAAATAGTTTGCAATTAGAGCATAGAGTTATTAGTGTTGGTAAGGGTCTAATTGTGCATTAAAACTAACTTGTGTAACAAGCCGGGGCTCCTTACAAGCCCTATTATTTTGTATAAATAAAGGTTTCCTTGTTTTTTTATTCAACTCTATGACCAATTTATCAATAGATGTGATCATTATTTATCATGCAAAACAACATATAATTTCAGAGATTTGATGACACAACTTACCAACTGTAGAGAAAAGATATATGAAACTCCAAACTCCTTGGAATAAATAGACTTTGTCAACCAAAAAATAAATACCAAAGAACGTTCAAACGAATTCCATTTGGATGGGATGTGAATATGCATTGTCGTTCGATTATGTTGGTTCTAAATTTCAAAGAGGAATAATCTGCAATTTGATTTTGCAAAGTTCCAAGCATTTGCAATAATGTTTCCCTACCTTGATTAAACCCATAATAAAACTATTAACAATATTGTCCAAATGCTTGATAGTGCATGTGCTTGTCACAAATGTAGTAATAGCTATAATATGCATGGAAAAATTCCAAAATAATATTTTAGAAGTGTTCCCGTGTTTATACATATTCTGTATAGTTATAAGTGTTGGAATATTGTTGGGTGTTGATATTATGGTAGCTACGGGAGGTATTAACCTCCATTTGTGACCTTTGACAAGATTAGAATATTTCGGAAGAAAGAAAAGAATTGAATATAACCCTAGAAGAGATGTCGGCTAAAGGAAATAATTAATACTAAGTAATTAGCACCCAGAATGAGAAGTCGACCCAGGTAGTCTGGTAGAAGCAGTATAAATACAGGAGGTCAGTATTCATTTTAGCCAGACTTCTCAAAATTACAGAAGTGCACTTGTGCACACTACAAAAGTCCAGTTTGTGCGCAATTCTTGGGAGGAGCTGTTACCGTCAGTCTTGCAATCTATATTCTCGGTCTTTCTGGGTTGGACTCTCTGATCGGTCTTGGTTATCTTTGCTTGGTGCATTAGCCTTGTTTGAATATTGATCTGCTACCAGAATTCTTCTCTCTGTTAAGGTCAAGGTGTTCGGGGGTGGCATTAGTGCCTATGGTTGGGTGACAATATTGCTATATTTTCTACGGTTAAACGAGCACATCCAATATTCTAACAGGTTATGGCCCCACACCTCCTTCATTCAGTCTAACCACTGGAAGGGAGATACAACATAAGGATACTAAGCTCATTGAAGAACTGCCGCTAGGGTTTCTAGCAGGTGCAGTTACTAAAGCACTGCCGCTAGGGTTACTAGCAGTTGCAGTTGCAGTTACAGAAACCCTAAAACCCTTATCCAACACCTTATGATGGAACACCTTACTCAAGGAGAAGATATTCAAGTATGCCTTAGTCCAGCACACCTCTTGGAACTCTCAGAAGGCAGAAATGTCAAGGTTGAAATTTAGGGTCAAAGCTTGACCAGTCATCAGTTAACCGAAGTCATGAATGAAAAGACAAGTCATCTACATTACTCAGCACTCACAGGAACGCTTGAAGATGACTTGTGGATAATTGACAGTGGAGCTTCTAGGAATATGACAGGAGATCAAACCAGACTCTCCAATCTAAATGAAAAGAAGACATCGTACAAGGTAGATCTTGGAGACAAAAACACTTACCCAGTCAAAGGAATTGGTGAAGCCTCCATCAAGTTGAAAACATGTAACAATGTTCATTTGAGCAATGTCTTATATGTACCTGGTTTAGAAAAGAATCTTGTATCCATATCTTTCCTAGAAGACAAAGGAAACATAATAGCTTTTGTATATGGAAAAGTGTTATCTTGGCCTAGAGACTCCAACACAGAGAATGCTAGAGTTATTGGAACCCATGGAGGAAGACTATACATACTACTAGAATGAAATGCTGAAGCCCTTGTACATGATGAAGCCAATCCCAATGAACATTGGCATAGAAGGTATGTTCATATCAACTATCAAGCATTACCCTTCCTAAGAAAGATGGTTGAAGGAATATCGAAACTACAGTCTACACATGAAGGAATTTGCAAAGGATGTGCTCTTGGTAAGAATATCAAGAAACCATTCTCAAGCAGCAATAATAGATCTAAGGAAATTATAGATCTAATA
>ML789115.1:43414-58548 GCA_009831015.1 Picea engelmannii | reverse complement strand
ATATACTTCCATTAGAGCTATCATGTCTCTTACTGCTTCCATGGGATGGAGTTTACATCAGATGGATGTAAAAACAACTTTCCTCAATGGAGAAATCGAAGAAGAAGTATACATTGAACAACCTCAAGGGTTTGAAGTACATTCCAGAGACACTCATGTTTGCAGACTAAAGAAAGATTTATATGGACTTAAGCAAGCTCCAAGATCTTGGTATGACAGAATAGACAACTACCTAATGAGACTTGGCTTCTCCAAAAGTCACGCAGATCCATATCTTTACCACAAATTTGTGAACAATGCACCTGTGATTCTACTGCTATATGTCGACGATCTATTCTTGACAGGTGAAGAGTCTCCCATCATCCAGTGTAAAAAGGAACTAGATTCTGAGTTTGATATGAAAGATCTTGGTCTCATGCATTATTACTTAGGACTAGAAGTATGGCATAAACGTGGTGAAGTATTCCTTGGACAAGGAAAGTATGCAGTAAAGATTCTTCAGAAATTTGGAATGAAGGATTGCAAATCTATGGACACTCCTATGACCACAGATATAAGAAAAGTAAGAGACTTAGATTCTGATCCAGTAGACCCGTCTCTATATCGAAAATTCATTGGGTCATTGATGTATTTGGTAAATACTCGACCAAACATTTGCTTTGCTGTAAACACACTAAGTTGGTTCGAGGTGGAACCTAGACATGAGCATTGGATAGCTGCAAAGCATGTTCTAAGATATATTCATGGGACACTAAACTATGGTTTAAGATATACTGCATCCAGTGATATACAACTTCATGGATTCACAGATTCAGATTGGGCAGGAAGTGCAGAAGACAGAAAGAGTACTTCAGGGACGTGTTTCAGCTTGGGCTCCGCTATGATATCTTGGGGAAACAAGAAACATAAGTCTGTCGCACTCAGCACAGCAGAAACAGAATATATCACAGCATGTGAGGAATGTACAAAAGCAATATGGCTGAGAAAGCTGATTTCTGGATTATTTGATCAGGTTCCAGATTCGACCATAATACACTGTGACAATCAGAGTTGTATAAGGCTATCAGAACACCCAGTGTTTCATGAACGATCAAAACACATTGAGAACAAATACTACTTTATTCAAGATAAAGTCCAGGAAGGAGAAGTGAAGCTCTAGTATATCCCCACAGATGAGCAGACAACATATATCTTGACAAAGCCTCTGTCCAGAATAAAGTTTGCATATTTCCAAGACAAATTGGGGATCGTGGAAATAACTGCCTTAGATGAAAGGGAAGAAATGGCTCTCCAGGTTGGGAGGGAGCACTGACATATCATTGATTTATGGACAATCATTTACAGCTTTGAAAAATGGTCCAGGATGGGCAGTTCCTTTCTAGTTCGGAAAGTGGTTTGAATTTTTTTACGGACAAGCATTTTCTAGTTCGGAAAATGGTCCAAATTGAATGGTCATTTTCGTAATGAAAATGGTTCGATGGATTGCTGATGTACCATAGAAAACGATTCCCCTTATGGTCAGTGTGGGGGAATGGTCTAGCACAATCTCTCTTCTTGACGGTCACTCTCAGTAGTGGTCAAGAAGACTAGTCCGCCTCGCCGAACAATAATTCTTTCGAAGCTCACAGTTGTGAGTAGTTTCAAAGAATAGTCCGTTTTGGAGGTTGGTGCAGGACAATAATTTCATTAGGAAATGGTTTGGACAGTCATTACCTAGGGCAGATTCATTCTCTCCAAGTTGAACTTTGTTTAGTGCTGGAGGAATGGCCCAGATAAGTGAATGGTCCAAGTTCAACAATCAGGGATAGGCATTCCCTAGGGTAGACTCATTCTCTCCAGGTTGCACTTTGTTTAGTGATGGAGGAATGGCCTAGATAGGTGAATGGTCCAGCCTTAGAAATTAGGACAATTATTCTTCCTTGCTTGAGAAGAATAATCCAGATAGCCCATCATTGATGTTCTACTCTGAGGGCAAATGCTCTTCTAGATCTCACAGATGTGAGTGGAAGAATGGCCCATATGACTCAGTTTATATCATAATATTGTTTATGTGCAGGTTGATATCAGATGACATGATTACTATAGAGACTATATGTCTCCAGACAGTAGAGGTATGCTACTGTGGTGGATATGTTCCACTGTTTGTGACTATGTGTCACAGATTGAGTAATTGCGTACTACTATGGATAACCATAGTTGTGTTCTATCAGTTGACATTGTACTAGTTGTCATGGAGATTATCCAGTTGGATGATAATGACGGTGCTCGTGATTTAATTAGCCTGTATGGCTATAATGATGCTACTAGTTGAATGGTCTGTTTGTGCTCAAGACCATTATCTGTTATACCTCCCTAGCTAGGAGGGAGTGTTGATATTATGGTAGCTACGAGAGGTATTAACCTCCATTTGTGACCTTTGACAAGATTAGAATATTCCGGAAGCAAGAAAAAAATTGAATATAACCCTAGAAGAGATGTCGGCTAAAGGAAATAATTAATACTAGGTAATTAGCACCCAAAATGAGAAGTCGGCCCAGGTAGTCTGGCAGAAGCAGTATAAATATAAGAGGCCAATCTTCATTTTAGCCAGACTTCTCAGAATTACAGAAGTGCACTTGTGCGCACTGCAGAAGGCCAGTTTGTGCGTAAGTCTTAGGAGGAGCTGCTACCGCCAGTCCTGCAATCTATATTCTCGGTCTTTTTGGGTTGAACTCTTTGATCAGTCTTGGTTATCTTTGCTTGGTGCATTAGCCTTGTTTGGCTATTGATCTGCTACCAAAATTCTTCTCTCTGTCAAGGTCAAGGTGCTCGGGGGTGGCATTAATGCCTATGCTTGGGTGACAATATTGCTATATTGTCTATGGTTAAATGAGCACATCCAATATTCTAACATTGGGCACAACCTATTTTGAGGAAATACCCAATTTTGGTAAGGAAAGGCCTAATTTTGGAGAAGAACAACTGGCAGGAAAATAAACACGTGCGAGGAAAAGAAGCATGCAAGGCATGCAAGAAGTTAGACCTAACCATGTTAGGGTTAGGGTTTTGGACAATGGTTGTAATGGCTACACGCCTAAGAAACTAGTATAAATAAGAGCCTAGGAGGTCTAGGTCGGGGTTGTTGTTCTTGGATATTTGGTTGGTTGTTCAATAACTTTTCAGCAGTTGTAAGTTTGAAGTTTATATAGAAGAGACAAGTAGGTCATATATTGAGGGTTAGATCTTATGCTGAGGAGCCCGATGTGATCTAGTTTGCCTCATAGAGGATTTGAACCTATTCGTGATTGTAAGGAGAAAGATGTAATGCACGCAACGCTATATTTTGCAGCAGACCTAATAAAAGAGAAAAGAGAAACCAAATCTTTGTGGACGTATCCTAGGAGGGGTTGAACCACGGTAATACTATTGATATGTGTGGTGTTTAGTGATTGATTACTCTCCTATCAATGATTGATCATGATGTTTCATTCTTGTTAATGATTGATTTACAAATAAATGGTTAGCTAAATATGTTAGAATGCATTCATAGCTTAAGAGATGAATAAACCCTAAGAATAATGAATGGATAGTATGATGAGGGCCTGAAGAAGGTAAAATCTAATCCCAGATCCCCACTCATTCCTAGATTGTAAGAACTTGAGCATTGCAGTCACCCATAAAGCTATCTCGGGTGAGACTGCATAGTGTACTCTGTGCATTGCCTATAGTTTTAGAGGGTGTTGTTAGAAACCTGTAGAAGAGTAGAACCCGGGTCAACCCTAGAAGCAGAAGAGATAGATAACCAAAAAATGGTTCTGTTGCTGGCTGGAACTGCATGGGATTGAGTGAGCAGGATCCGTGAAAGAATCGCGTAGAGAATGAAAGTATAGAAGGGAATGTTTAGGCCATGGAATCCAACAAAGGCGAAGATTAAAAGATGGTTGAAAACAAAGGAGCTTGAGTTTGCTCAGAAGGATAACATAAACCCTAAAATAACACCGTGCAAATATCTGGACAAGTAGGTGTTTAGCAACCTGCATGAGGTATTTTTCTGTGATTTCCCACATGTGTTGCAAGAGTGGCTATTAAGGTTAAAAGATAACCACCCAACAAATCGAATCAGACATCTAGAGTGGAATCATGTGAAGATTGTGCAATTACAACAAGCTAACAACAAATTCACGTGCGCAGTAGATTTCTAGTTAGACAATATTGTTGCAGAATTTATCACTGAATTTGCAGTAGATACCACAAAGTCTTACAACACAACAGAGCAGGAGTTTCTAAAACGAACTAGAGGTAGGTATATCAGGTCATTGTATACTTCAATCAAGATTTTATTGTATAACAATGGTGTGATGACCATGGCATCAGACAACTAAACTTCCCCATGTGCATGGGGAAGGGGGGAAGCACTGACAAGAACTGGAGAAATGGAGGAAATTGATAAGGGAAAGAAGAAGGAGGCCATGGACCCAATCATGATGGATGAGGACCAGATAAAACAGATAATGGCAACAACTAGAAATATGCTCAGTGGAGCACCCTACCAATATAAGATGAATAATAAGAAGAGAGTCGTAGCTGATAGAGAGGGATTGGAAAGCGATGAAGAAGAGGTAGAGGATCTCCTGATTGTGGAGCAGATTGAGGAAATCCTGCACCCAACTTATGAAAGGAAAACATGCAGTCCAAGGGAAGAAACATAAGGCAAAACTCCAATCCAGATCCATGTCAGTGTGGAACCCATAACCCCATGTGCGACTAGTACACCAGAAAGAACACCAACATCTAGACAACCGAATTTTAGTAGCAAAGGAAGGATAGGAAAATGATCCAGTCAAGGAGCATCAACTGGGGGAGCCAGTTCAGGAAGTATTATTCAAAGATCTACGCTTTGTGAAGGTAGTAGCTCAACACAATTCAAGATGGCAGGACATGATCCCACCATCAGGTTACCAAAATTTCAGGGAGAGGCATTAGAGGACCCTGAAAAGCACTTATTTATATGCGAGAAGATCTGGGAAGCAAAGAAGATCACATATGAGGATACAAAACTTGCACAGTTAGTGATCACGCTAAGAGACCGCGCACTGGACTGGTATATGAGCCTAGATGTAAACAATCCACCAGGAACAACAGGGACCATTGCAGATGTCAAGAAACTATTGATCAATGAATTTCAAAAGCCTAGATTAGAATATCAGTATATGAATGAGATGATTGAAATTAGGAAGAAACCAGGTGACTCTGCTTGGGAAATTGATCAGAGGTTTAAACACTTGAAAGGTAATATGAAGTATGCATTGACTGACATGCAACATAGGCACTTGTTTGCGAACTCTCTGTTACCACATTTGAAATACCCATTAAGACATCAAAAGTTCCAAAATCAGGTAGAGGCTTTGCAGGCAAGCTTACAATTGGAAGAGAACCAATATCAGAAGACATATCCAACAATAGAGGATCTGAAGGAGGATATGAATAAGCTCACATTTCAAATGAACTAGAATAAGGGCAGAGAGAAAAGAGAAGTTGTTTGGTGTATCACATGCAGGACAAAAGGATACCATAAGAATGAATACCCAAATTTCGCACAATACATGGCAATGGGAGTACCAAACCATTTTCCAATAGGAGGACCATGGTGAGAGATATATAAAATGCATGGGCATGATCCATATCATTGTCCAATGATGCAAAAGTATCAGACAATACCCAAGAGTTCATACTGCAATTTTTTCAAGTCATTGGGTCATGATGATAAATATTGTAGGACGATGGAGCTGATGTGGGAAAGAACTTCAGATATGTATAGGGTGCAAGTAGAAATGATGAAAGGGAAAGTTGAACCTCATTTCAACCAGGTACCACCTCCATATAACAATGTGCAACAATAGTACAACAATACGCAATAGAAGTACAACAGTGCGCAACCACAATACAACACTGCGCAACCACAGTATAACCATGCACAGTATAATCAGGTACCTCAGTATAATGCACTGCGAGGAGATCGAGGTGGGTACATAGGTGGAGGATGAGGTAGAGGAGGATCCAGACAAGGCAGGGGTCCAATAGTGTGTCACAAATTCCAATAACCAGGACATTATGTAAGGGAGTGTCCACTTCCACTTGCGACATGCATGTACTGTCGCACAACAGACCATGATACAAAAGATTGTACAACACTCTTGGGGAAGATCCAAGAAAAGAGGAACCAAAACAACCAAAATGTACAATATATTTATGTAGAAGCTAGGGAGGGTGGAAAAAACATCAATATATTTATGCGTGGAGGAGCTAAGAGAGGAGCTGACACAGTAAGACAAGATCCAGCACAACATCAATGGGTGAAGAAGAATACAGAACCACATAAGTAGTTCCATGCGGGGAAAGAAAAATATACATTCAAGGAGGAAAGACAAGAGTTCCTCAAACAAGATGTTTCATCTACATCAACCACCTAGCACACTCAGAATGTACCAATGTACAAAATGCCCTCCTCAATAGACCACACCAGTGAAATACAACCTATGGAGCAAGTAAGTAACATAAGAACTTTTCTGGAATCCTATGTTAAGATACTAAAGGATCCATCATTTGTCAAAATTTTACATAATCTTCTAGAAATATGTAACATAGAGGTACAAGGGAAATTAGAGTAGAAAACAGTCAATCACCTCCATACAAGAAGGAGGACAAGTAGGGAGTTCAGACTGAATGCTAACATTGGGGATATAATACTGGACTTAGGCTATGAAGTCAACGTTTTACCTAAGAAGACATGGCAATGTATGGGAGAGCCCACATTAGGCTATTCACCTATCCAACTAAAACTAGCAAACCAACACAGGGTTCTACCAATTCGAAGGCTTAAAGGTGTGATAATAGACTTGGATGGAGTGTGCACTAAGGTAGACTTTGAAGTCATAGAGATAGTGGATGGCACAACACCTTATCCAACATTGCTTGGATTGGACTGGGAATTTGACAACCTGGTCATAATCAACCCGATGACAAGGAAAATGACATTTGAATCAGGAGAGTATAGAGTCATTGCGCCATTAGATCCTTCATAAGGAGAAAGGTTTGTAGAACCTACTTGCTTAGATTTGGAGGAAATAAACCAGTTGTGCAAAACCACCGCACGGGAAGAAGATTATGTTAACCCAACTGCAGATGGGGTACTCAGCTGGAGAAGCATCAAATCACGTGCTTCTGATTCAGATACAGGTTTGGATAATTGGCAACATAGATTACACGAAGTTTCCACAAGAAGGTGCGCAAGAATAGACCGCGCAATAAGATGGGTTGGTACAGAGATAAGATAACCTCCCCGTTTTCATGGAGTAAATGACTTAGAATAATTCCTGAAAAAGTATGGAGAAGAAGTTTTGGAAAATCAGAGGCTCTTAGCTCTAGATATTGCACTCAAGGCTACACTTGCAAGATGGTGGGGTGCACATAGAGAAACAATTCAGGACTGGTACCAATGTAAATGGTTACTGCGCATTAGAATCGACGCATAGCGAGGGAACAATAAAATGTAGAGGTATGATGGACAAGGAAGACTAACAAAACATTTGGAGAAGTGCATAACACAATGGAAGATGACACCACCGGAAGAATGGCATCATCACTTCATTCACACACTGGAAGGAATCCCAAAGAACTGGTATGTAGATCAGGAGATGCACAGAGGCACTATAGAATGGAAAACACTTTGTAGCAACCTTCTCATTTGAACATGGGAACTCCAACATGGATTCAACACTGAAGCAGATAAGAGGGGTGATATTTATTGATGAACTAGAGGTTGAACTCATGACATAATATCAACAACAGAATAGATAGACAGTCAAAGAACTACTATCATGCTATCATGTGGAGGAAGAAACGCCAGATGAAGATGACCCACGCAACATTCAAATTACATAGATTGAAGGAGAAAGAGAAGTGGAAGGTCCATCTATGGAGTCAAAAGTATTTGTTGCACCAATCAAAGTGAAGAAAGTCAACATTGGGACAACTAACAATCCTAAATTGGCAATTATTGGAGATTATTGGGATGAACAAATAGTAGAAAGAATAACAGACTTACTGTGTGAATACAGTGATATGTTCCCAAAAACCTTTATAGAGGTGAAAGGCATAGCAGGAGAGCTAGGAGAGATGAAGATACCTCTCAAACTTGAGGCAAGACATGTCAGGCAGAGACCTTATAGACTGAATCCAATATATAAGCAGAAAGTGAAAGTAGAAATTGACAGAATGTTGGAAGCTCGTATCATAGAACCAGTAGAGGAATCTAAATGGATAAGCCCTATGGTAGTCCAAGAAAAGAAACAGGGGGGGATAAGGATTTGTGTAGATTTGAGAAAACTGAATGAAGCTTGCTTACATGATCCTTTTCCTACCCCTTTCACATATGAGGTCCTAGAGAATGTGGGAGGCTAGGAAGCATATTCTTTCACAGATGGCTTCTCAGGTTACCATCAGATCAAGATAGCTTCAGAAGACATGTATAAGACTACTTTTTCCACAAAATGGGGATCTTACCAGTACACAGTAATGCCTTTTGGGCTGAAGAATACACTAGCCATATTTTCAAGAGTAGTCATAGCTTATTTTAAGGAATTTATACATCCATTTTTAGAAGTATATCTGGATGACTGGACTGTATATAGTCTGTTAAAGGACCATGTAGAATTGTTAAGGCTAATGTTGGAAAGATGCAGGAAGTGTCAGATATCATTAAATATCAAGAAATGCATCTTTGGGACACCTTTTGGAATATTGTTGGGACATATAGTGTGTAAACAAGGCTTGCTAGTAGATCCTGCTAAGATTGTAGTCATTGTCAATTTAACACCACCAAAATCAGTGCGCCAGTTGAGAGAAACACTGGGACATACAAGATATTACATAAAATTTATAAAAGGGTATGCGAAAATCACTACGCCAACGGAGAAACTGCTAAATAAGGATATAAGATTTCAGTGGAATGAGGACTATCAACATGGGTTGGATACCTTAAAAGAAAAGATGGTCACAACACCTATCCTAGTATTCCTAGATTGGGAAAATACATTTAATGTGCATGTAGATGCATCAACCATAGCACTTGGAGCAATTGTGACGCAGCCAAGAGCAGGGGATTTGGACCATCCTATGGAATTTGCAAGCAACAAATTTTCAGAATCAGAGTAGAACTACAAAACCACAGAAAGAGAAGGCCTAGCCATGGTATATGCACTTCAGAGGTTTAGGCACTACTTACTAGGCAAACATTTCAAGATGTTCATAGATCATTCTGTCCTCAAATACCTAGTCAACAAGCCAGTGTTGGGGGGGAGGATCTGTAGATGGCTATTGTTATTTCAAGAATTTGACTTCGAAGTGATAGTCAAACCAGGGAAGCTGAATGCAGGACCTGATCACCTATCAAGGGTAATTAATGGAGAAGAACCTACCAACTTGGAAGACAACTTCCCTCATGCGAAACTATTTTCAGTACAAGTAGCTGATGAATATTTCACTGATATTATTGAGTACTTGAGTACAAGGATTGCACCACAAGAGTTTAACACTGGATAGAAGAAAAATCTGGTAGTCAGAGTTGTAGACTATCAATTGGTTACATGATACTTATATAAGATGGGCGCAAGCAACATTTTGAGAAGATGTGTATTACAACATGAAAGGCCTAGAATTTTGGCAGAAGCTCATGAGGGAATAGCTGGAGGACACTATGCAGAAAAAGATACCACGCAGAAGGTATTGCGCACAGGACTATGGTGGCCAACAATTCACAGAGATGCCAAGGAATATTGCCATAGATGTGATGTCGTTAGAGGGTGGGTAAACCTAATAGAAGGGTGACATGCCCCTAAAACCACAAGTAACTTTGCAGGTATTTGACAAATGGGCAATAGAATTTGTTGGGACAATCCATCCACCAATAGAAAGGTCATGAGCTAGATATATTTTTACTGCGACAAAATATTTAACAAGATGGGAAAAAGCAACACTAGTCAAAGATTGTAGCGCAGAGACAACAACACACTTCTTGTTTGATAAAGTGATCACCAAATTTTAGTGTCCAAGAATTGTGATGAGTGACCAAGATACTCACTTCATCAACAATACTATCAGAGCTATGACTGAGGAGTTTGAAGTCTATCATCAAAACAACACACCATACCATCCTCAGGCAAATGGAATAGTAGAAGCCTTCAATAAAATCTTGTAGAATGCTCTGACAAATATCTTTAATGTCAACATAGATGATTGGGACTTGAAAATACTAGCAGTACTATGGGAATAAATGACCACATGTAAGAAGCTGATAGGATAGACACCATTTAGAATGGTGTATGGGAAAGAAGAAATGGTGCCATTAGAATTTCTGGTACCTAGTCTGCGCGCAACAACAATTACCAACATGACATAAAGAGGTACAATAAAGGAAAGATTAAATCAACTAATGGAGATGGAAGAGGAAAATATTCTGGCAAGATTTCACTAAGAAGCACAGAAAGCAAGAGATAAATCTTGACATGACAGACACATTAAGAGGAAGAGTTTCAAGGAAGGAGACCTAGTCTTGTTCTATGACAGTAAAGTTTTTCAACATGCTGGAAAATTTAGAATGCATTGGATAGGGCCATATGAAATAAAGACTGTCACAGATGGGGGATTTGTACAACTAAAAGATCTGACAGGAACATAACTCAAAGGAATGATCAACGGTATTCGAATGAAACTATACAGGGACAATCGACCTCCTAATGCTTAAGAGTTACATTCCAACGAGACATACATGTATATAGTGTACTATAGTAGAGACTAGGACAGAAAAATGAGAAAAAGAAATAAAAAGGAGTAAAAGAGGGAAAAAGAAATACAAAAGTAGAAAAGATAGAAAATACAAAAATACCGGGAAATATAGTGTGTAGAGAAAGTGGACTCAGCGCGAAGAAAAGAAAAATGTTTTCATGCAACATATGGGTGATAGAAAGAAAAATACGATGCACTAATGAAAAATCACAGTGGTAATGCACAACACACTCAAAAATTTTAGCGCACCAGAAAAGGGACCAACGGTTCGAAAAGAGAAAAATGACGGTTAGGGAAAAAAGGCGCCAATTGGGGGCATTTATGAAAATAAATGAAACGTACTCGAAAAGCTTCATCACATTAATCGTAGCCAGTGTAGCTTCTCCAAGAAGCTTCACAACATCCATGGCACCCTTTATATAAAGGGGAAACGCGGACAAAATATCACTTAATGTGAAATTGCAAACTCACGGAGCTAGAGAGTATGCAGGTAAACATGCAAAGTGCACAGTGTGAACCAGTCGAAGTTCATTGGGAAAAAGAAAGAAGTACCCATTATGGTGCCACTGAAGATTGGTGTGCCAAGCCAAACCACAAGGAAAACCAAAAGCATCCTTAGGGAATCACATGAAACTGCGGAGGCCGAGCGAGAAATGGCCCAAAGAGAGGAAATTGTCGATGTTGATGCAATTCCCTCCCCGCAGGACAAACTAGTGACCGCCACACTGGTCAAGGAAGAAGCACAAGCTCCAATAACGAATGACATGGAAATTGCTTCGCATGATAGTGCGTAGGGCCACCAAACAAGCGATGCAGGCAACCTACAACAACCTGCAAGGGATGAAGTAGCCCACGTAACAAATGGGGATGCCAACAAGTATATAGAGGTTGCAGCACCGAGACCAAAACCCGGGGTAGGGTCTTCACAACAGTAGGGAGGGTTGGTAGAAGACATAACCGAGCAGCCATAATCAGGCACAAAAGATAGACAAGCGGAGGTTGGGACCTCTAGCGCACGAATAAGAAAAAAGGGCAAACAACCCATGGCACGGTCCCCATGCAAGCAACTCGATGTAGCAATTATACTACCGCGCATTCCAGAGGGAGTGTAGGCCATGATGAACCTACTAGGGTGTGTGGAAAGGATAAGGTACTCAGACTATGATGTGGCCAATGCTGGAAAGTTCCCAAAATTTGTGCAGTAAGTCTACATGGATAGTATAGGCACAAGTCCATTTGGAGACCATATGATGCAGCCGAAACAATGGCCGGTCAGCCTAGTGAATACAAGGATCTTAAACTTAGTGGAAATTCCCCATTTTGGAAGGGGAAAAGAGGTAAATAACGACGTCAAGCAATTGATGGCAGTCCTCCATGGAGGCTTTTTATTGATGGAAGAACCCATCTCCATCGATGTGGAATTGATTGCATTCATCACAGGTTTGCTGTCAATGGGCGAGAGTGCCATGCAATACCTAGATGACAAGACAAAAGAGAAGGCTCTTGCCGAGGAAATGAAGAAAACATACGGCAGAAAGAGGGGCTTGCATAGGATCATCGTAAAACGAATCAGTGACACAACCACCAGAATGGCCACAAAACTCATGGCCTACAAACTGTTAAGGAAGTGTTGCAAGGAGGAAGTCCTTGTAGGGGTTATCGTAGCTACAACACAGTGCGCCAATGGCACCATGCTTATCTGGGCCCCCTATTTGTTGAACCTATTCCTTGATGACTGTAAAGACATGCAGGACTTGGGGATAGAGTTCCACTATTCATGGATGTTAATTCTGATAGTGTTGATTGGGTGGAGGGAGCCTCCATACTCATATTTTTGTGACAGAATAGGTCATTGCTGCACAACTCGGTATACATCAATGGGAGCACTTCAGACCCCAAGAGAAGAAGTGGCAATGTGGGTGCCTTTGTGTGATACTTCAGTGGCATTCAAGAGAGGATATCAAATACATGGAGAAATACTTCAGAGGTTGTCACGCAGTACCAAGGCATAGAAAATTTCAGAGGCACATGCCACAACATGCGGGTCCAAGCGTGCATGGATCCACAAAAGGAATGGTTGCAGCTGCGATAATGCATTAGTGGAGAAGAGGTAGAAATGGCGATGTAGGACTGGAAATATGACTAGAAAATCCCAGTCATTAATAAGGAAGTACCTACGGGAAAGGAGGTAGAATCATGGTTAGCTAAGACACCTGCAGGAGACAGTGTTGCCCCTAAGAAGCCAACACAACAAGGGAAGCCTAGTCAAAATCCGGCGCAACAGAAGAAGGGGAGTGCGCCAAAGAAGGATGCGTAGGCAGGGAAAAAGTTCACTGCCCCGACATGAGGAGAACAAGGAGTGGGGGACACAATGACACAAGGAACCCCCTCAAAAGCCACCCCATAAGAAATAGGGCCACCCAAGCGGCCAATTATACACACAGGGGGGCTGCGCAAGAAGGCCAAGGCTCATAAGAAGCTATCGGAATACACCATTACTAAGGACGACTCCAAACTCGTCGCATAAAGAGTACAAGATCGCACAGTTGAGGAATTCAAAGAGGCCCAAAACTAATGAGGCAAAATCCAAGATGAGTTGGTGGACATAAGGTAGGTCTTAGAGAAAATAAAAGCAACGCAAAGGCCTGAAAGGGAACAAATTCCTTCCCCGCAACAACATAAGTAGAGGCAAGGATCGCGCCGAGTGAACAAGACACCATCCAAACCATAACACAGGTGAGTCTAAACTTCCAAATCACATCGGACATGCTACAGATGGATGAATCCATAGCCAAGAAACCACTGAAGGATCTAGAACATGTAGAGTTGGTACTGGCAAGGATACCAACCAAGGAATTGTACAAGCTTCAAGTCAATGTTGCACAGGAAGTGCAATCACACACAAGGACATATGCGGCGGAATTGTAGGAAACAAATAATGGCAGGGACACCTTGGAACTGGTAGTCTAGCAAGTCAAGCTCGAAACAAAGGAGGAAAAAGAACGCGTGGATAGAATGGAACATGGACTGACAATGGTGTATAATCGCATCCCCGACAACATGCAAGCAGTGGACAAAAGCACAGAGGAGAAGATCAATCTCATTGCACAAACTATTGCTCAATGCAAATAGGATATTGAGGAGCTAAAGGAAAGGCTTAACCCTACGACTCCTCTCGAGGTCTGTGTTAGAAAAACAAGATTGCGGAGCAATAAAATAAAACAAATTCAGAAATAAAACATAGAAGATACACAATACAATAGAGACAGAGATATACGTGATTCACCCAGTGTGGGCTACGTCCACCAGAGAAATTGCTAGGTCCTTCCTTTATTATTATCCAACAAATGAAGGGATACAACCTACAACACATCCGATGTAACTTCCTCTTCTTTCTCTCACAGTATCCTCACTTAGAATACAATATTCACAATGATACATAGAAACAATACATTTCCCTCATAAAAGAGGGTTTCCTTCTAGGGAAAAACCCTGGCATAACTTCTACCGTCAGATCTACAACCTTATAATGAACGGTCCAGATTTACTATGAAATTACAATATACATTTACAAGGAAATTTTTCCTTCGGGGGCTTTGTCCCCAAACCCACATTGGGGAACGTTGTTCCTCGAACCCCCGTTGGGGGCCCGCTTGCCCCCGGACCCCCCATCCAGGGGGATGGACCCCCCGAACCCCACAGGGGGGGTAACCCCCCCTGCACTCCCCTACGTGTAGGAGTGTACATTATTTTGGGGTGTAAGGTCTTCATGGGGTATAAACACGACTGAAAACAAAGACCTCTGGATCAGGAAGGTAATCATGCTCCACAACCAACAATCTCCCACTTGGAAACTGATCTCAACAACTCCACTGTTGCTGTATATGCTGGAATATGATCCTTCTTGGACCTGGAAAAATTCTCATCTTAACCTTCATGCTTGAAGACCAACTGAAACTGAGCAGGAACTTAGTTTCTCCCTAGTTACTCCCTTTGTTAACATGTCTACAAGATTCTGGCTAGTGTGTAACTTTTCCAACTTCAAATGTCCATCTTCCAAGATGGATTGTATGAAATGGTACCTGATCTGTATATGCTTAGTCTTCGAATGGAAGGCTAAGTTCTTTGCAAGATGAATGACACTCTCACTGTCACAGTACAACCTGCTATTCTCCTGCTTCTTTCCCAATTCCTCGATAAACTTTTGTAACCAAATAATCTCTTTACTAGCCTCTGTAGCAGCAACATACTCTACCTCTATTGTTGAGAGTGCAACAACCTTTTGTAGTTTCAAAATCAAACTTACTGTTGTT
>ML789115.1:21876-39953 GCA_009831015.1 Picea engelmannii | reverse complement strand
CCTTTCCTCTATCCTTTTGTCTTCCCCTGTTCTCCATGTTTAACGCATTACCTGATGTCTCAGCTGTGCTTTTCCGTCGCATTTCCTCACTAAGGACAACACCAACAACATCATAAAATTTTAAAGTGTTTGAACTAGAGACAAAGTTACTTACAGCCATGAACAAGCCATTCCAACTTTCTGGCAATGAGCACAAGATTAGAAGAGCCCTGACCTCATCATCAAAGTCCACTTTTACAAAACTTAGTTTATAAGTAATCGTATTAAATTCATTTAAATGATCTGCAACAAACCCACTTTCTGACATCTTCATATTAAATAATATCTTCATTAGAAATACCTTATTGGATGCCGAGGGTTTTTCATACAGTTTAGCCAATCCATCCATTATCTCCTTCGTTGTCTTTTCTTTCAAAATATTGAAAGCCACCGATGCTGCGGGACTCAACCGTATCGTTCCTAGTGCATTTCTATTAAGAACCTCCCATTCTTCGTCCTTTATGGCCATCGACTTCTTTGCTATTCCACCTAATGGTAGGAATAGATCCTTCTGATATAAATAATCTTCCATTTTCAACTTCCATAACTGGTAGTTTTGGCTGTTAAATTTCTCGACCCTAAACTTTCCATCTTTCACCATTGCTCCCACTCGAACCAGGAACCCTCTTTTCCTGCGAGTTACCTTTCGCTCTGATACCAGTTGTTAGAAAAACAGGATCGCGGAGCAATAAAATAAATAAAAAATTGGAAATAAAACACAGAAGATTCAAAATACAATAGAGACATAGATATATGTGGTTCACCCAGTGTGGGCTACGTCCACCAGAGAAATTGCCAGGTCCTTCCTTTATTATTATCCAACAAATGAAGGGATACAACCTACATCACACCCACTATAACTTCCTCTTCTTTCTCTCACAGTCTCCTCACTTAGAATAAAATATTCACAAATATACATAACCACAATACATTTCCCTCAGAAAAGAGGGTTTCCTTCTAGGGAAAAAAACCCTAACATAACTTTTACTATCAGATTTGCGACCTTATAATGAACGGTCCAAATTACTATGAAATTACAATATAAATTTACAATTTTTTTTTTCCTTCTGGGGCTTCGTCCCCAAACCCCCATTGAGGAACATTGTCCCTCGAGCCCCCGCCTGAGGCCCGCTTTCCCCCCGACACCCCAACCGAGGGGATGGACCCCCCGGACCCCACAGGGGAGGTAACCCCCCTTGCACTCCCTCGCGTGGAGGAGTGTACATTATTTAGGGGTGTAAAGTCTTCATGGGGTATAAACACGGCTGAAAATAAATACCTATTAATCAGGAAGATAATCAGGATCCATAACCAACAGTCCAAGAGAAGAGGAAACAAGAAGATGCACTCCAAATAACGGAAATGGAGAAACAAGCAAACGCAACAGAAGAACTGTTCGACAGATCTGCGCAGTTATGGATGATCCTAGAAGAGGATGAAAAGGTCCAACAGTGGGACCAAGAAGAGGAAAGACTCAACACTGTCATACAAGAGCTCAAACAAAGGCAGAAGACAATGAGCATCACAGAGCGCTTGAAGGGTAGTCAAGACATGAAGAAGCTGCAATCACATTTGAAAGAAACGCAAATGTAGAAGCAAGAGAGACAAGCAGAAGTGGAACCCCTCCAAGAAAAATAAGCACAAATGATCGCACAGTTGAAGGTGGAAAAGTAAATCTTGGCACAAGCATAGAGAGAGGGTGCAACACTGATCCAGGAAGATATCAAAGTGTCGTCAGTAGAGGCACTCACAGGAAAAGTCACGCAGGTTAAGACAAGAGGAAGGGAACTCACAAATAAGTTCCATTGTTTGGAGACAACAATAGAAGGAGCGTGCACTGACTAAGTGGCTCAGGACGAAACACATGTCAGTGTTGGGGGCCTGTTGAGTGCAACTTATTTTGAAGAAATACCCAATTTTGGTAAGGAAAGGCCTAATTTTGGAGAAGAACAACTGGCAGGAAAAGTAGCACATGCGAGGAAAAGAAGCATGAAAAGAATGAAAGCATGCAAGGTGTGGATGAAGTTAGACCTAACCATGTTAGGGTTAGGTTTTGGACAATGCTTGTAATGGCTATAAGCCTAAAAAAATAGTATAAATAAGAGCCTAGGAGGTCTAGGTAGGGGTTGTTTTTCTTGGATATTTGGTTGGTTGTTCAATAATTGTTCAATAGTTGTACGTCTGAAGTTGATATAGAAGAGTGAAGTAGGTCAGATCTTGATGGTTAGATCACAGGCTAAGGAGCCTAGTGTGATCTAGTTTGCCTCATAGAGGATTTGAACCTATTTGTGATTGTAAGGAGAAATATGTAATGCACGCAACACTATATTTTGCAACAGACCTAATAAAAGAGAACATATAAGCCAAATCTTTGTGGAAGAGCCTAGGAGGGGGTGAACCACAGTACTACCTGTTTTATGTGTGGTGTTTGGTGATTTATTACTCTCCTGTCAATGATTGATCATGTTTCACTCCTGTTAATGATTGATTTACAAATAAATGGTTAGCTGAATATGTTAGAATGCATGCATAGCTTAAGAGATGAATAAACCATAAGAATAATGAATGGATAGTATGATGAAGGCATGAAGAAGATAAAATCTAATCCTAGATCTCCACTCATTCCTAGACTGCAAGCACTTGAGAATTGTAGTCACCCATAAAGCTATCTCGGGTGAGACTGCGCAGTATACTCTGTGCACTGTGTTGCCTTCTGATTTACCAAGAGGGCCGATAGTTTTAGAGGGTTTTGTTGGAAACCTGTAGAAGAGTAGAACCTGGGTCAACTATAGAATTAGAAGAGATAGATAGCCAACAAATACTGAGAGGGGGGTGAATCAGTATAACACAATTATTTTACTACAACTTTCCTTTTAATCAAAATATGTTATTTACCAATAGTCAATGATGAACAATTAGTTATGCAATACACAAAAAATTACCATGGAAACACAAATGAGAGAAAACCACAAAAAATTTCTTTATAAAATTTGTAAGCACCAACTTACAACAGACCCCAATCTGCAATAATATTTTTAGGCACCAACCTACAGGGGACACCAATCCCCTTGTTGAGCACCAACTCAACCAATGGGCACCAATCCACATAATTATTATTCATAGGCACCAACCTGTAGGAGATACCAATCTCATTCCTTGCTCCACCCCGCCACCTTGAAAATATTTGTTTTCTTCAGAGGACCTCTCTAGCATGCTTCATCCTCAGTGTCATCAAACCTCATATCATCTTCATTTCTTCCACGCATTCATATGGGCCTTAGTGCCTCATTTCTTCACATCACACTCTTTCACTCACAATTTCAACACAACTTGCGCATCATTATATATTCGAACTCATACACCAAGAATTAGTTCTCAACCAAATCATATTCAACAAGTTGGTTCTAGATCCCTCTAATCTCCATCAAGTCGGGCTACAAACCTTCCATGAAAACTGGTCTTTAGTTTCCTTTTTTCACACACAATTTGGTTCACTGGTCCTCAATGCTCAACCACCATCTGATTAAGTCTTCAAATAGATTTCAAGCGTTGATCTGATCTCAAAAAATAAACAATGTCCTCTACACAGATAAGTCGTTTGATCATCTCTTTATTAGATTGTAACTGTCAGATCTAACCTATTTCATAACATATAAATAGATTTCAAGTGTTGATCTGATCTCAAAAAATAAACAATGTCCTCTACGCAGATAAGTCGTTTGATCGTCTCTTTATTAGATTGTAACTGTCAGATCTAACCTATTTCATAACATATAAACTGCCAGGCTATCATACCCTTTGGACATCATCACTCAGCCATCATTGGATCTAGATCAAATTTGATCTCATTTTTCGATCTAGCCTCTTTCATATTGGGACCATAAGGCCTATCAGAGTTATTGCTATTGGAGTCCCTGTGTTTGGACTCCTCTTGGATCACCCCTGTTAGCGTTAGAAGTCACTCCTGGATTGCATGCAGGAGCAGAGCCCAACGCCCATCAGTTTTGTGTCACGATTTGTTTAATAGGGTGATTGGATGGGTAAATACTCAAGAAGATGTAGCTTTAACTCAGGAAACCATGCCTGGCATGTAGAAAGAAAGGGAGGTCTTGATCCAACTTCAGTCAGTAAATGGATTAAAGGGTGGTAGATGGAAGACTTGTGAGAAAGGTGAGCAAGACTGCCTCGGGCGACAGGCCTTTGGAATCTTGAGGATGAAAAACTCAGAGGCCAAGATCCTCTTGATCCAGAGCTTCAAGGAGCTGAGGGGTGACTCGACTGAATCCTTCAATTCCAAGTCGTTCAACGCTGATAAAATCACGGAAACCGATTAGAAACAAAGCAACTGTTACAGTGATCCAACCTACATCATCCTATAACAGCGACAGCTCGACTGAATCCTCCAATTCCGAGTTGTTCTAACACAGTAAACAAAGAGATGGAAAATAAGCTGACATCCATAAAGTAAGAGGTCTCAAATGCCTTGCACATTAACCAGAGCGACCAACGCTTCATCAAAACTTTACAATCGGGAGCCTTGCTCAACCATCGATAGATTACAAAATACAAAGACCGAGTCTATATACTCAGGAAAATTCACCTCACAGAGGCGTGTCCAGTCACCCAAGGCTTGGTGTCCCTTCAGTCAAACTTGTACTGATATCTCTCTTCGAGCGCCACCTTAACTGCGCATGGCTCCTGTAAGGAAGGTAGCTGAGCCATTAAGTGTCGAGCTAGCGTGTGCAGACTTTTCTGTCTATTCGAAGACTTCGACATGGCTCCTTGGAAAAATCAGTACACAGGACCCCCTTCGAGCAGACCGCTTGCCAGATTCTCCATACCTCACACTTAATGAGTGAAAGGAGGTTTCAACCACCCGTTCTTGCCTTCATTAACTCCAAACGAGAAACATAATTGAGATCGGATCTGATGATGCCTGGAGATCGTGATGATCCCCTCTGTAACTGAACTCGGTGCCTTTGGCCCCTTTTACACAGCTCTTTTCGTTTCCCAAGTGACCACAGGCTGTGACCCTGTGCTTACTCTCAATGGTGCTTTCGGTGCTCGCGGATATGAAGGGGCTGATCCTTGCTTCTTAAAATTGCCATGAGCGAAACGCCGAGATGGATTGATTGAGCACCACGTGTCCTTCAAATCTGATGGTCCTAAACTCACCCGACGTTACTGTGGGCCCAAGTCCGGGACGCTCTCATCACTTCGCGCATCGGAGATATGAGGGAGTTTCTCCTTGCGCTTCGAAACCGCGATGGGCGAAAAGGCGGGGAGCCTTATCGCGCGCCAGGTGTCCGCTTCAGATGGACGGCTGAGACTGCCCCTTGATACTGCGGGCCCGACTTTGGGCACCATCGGCACTTCGGGGTTCGGGGTTTCGAGATGTACATCGACATAAAACCTCCACCCTTTGAACTTGTGACTGCCGAAAAGTCGACGTGACCAGATCTTGTGCCACGCGTCCTTTGGGATGAACGACTGCCATCCATCCTGCACAAAATGTGGGCGCTATCCATTGCGCTATCCCTGGCCCAACTTATCTATCTGTGATTTCTCGCCAACCGTTGATCTACTCATATGGATGGATTCAGACCGTTGACACTATAATTTTACCCGCTCGCTTGATTTTTAAGTCTGAAAATGACTTCTTCTATGCGCTGCGCTTGGGCGCTCCTTGTGCAACCTATAGACCTGGATATCCCGATGCCAAAGACAAGTAATGTTGCTAACATTAGGCTCCATGGGGGATAGAGCTGTCCCTGTGATTCTCTAAGGACTCATTTTGTAGTTCCAGTGCCTTGCTGTTGGCTGATGGAGTCATTTATCAAGCCGAAAAATAAAATAAAAATAAACAAGGAACTAAAAGGACAATATTTACAAACCAAGGAGCCATCGAAAGCTCAGAAAAAACATTTCTTCAGAAAATGCCCATTTACTGGTTTGTTGAAAACTTCTTCACCCTCCAAATCCTACAGCCGATATGTGTTATTTGAGAAAACTTCAGAGATTTTGAAGGGTCCGATCCATAGGGCTTTGAATTTTCCGTGCTTGCCTTTATCCTGCTTAGGAGCATCCCATTTCAGCACCAGGTCTCCTATACGAAATTCTTCCTTCTTGGCCTTCTTATCGAAAACCTGCTTGATCCTTTGCTGATGGTCCTGAGTTCTATCCATTGCCTGCTCCCTAGCTTGCTAGACCTCCACTAGCTGATGAATCCTTCTGATCATGTCATCAGGCTCCTCCTGATGATCCTGGAGGAATTTTGCTACATGAATGGCTAAATGAGAAGGGAAAACAACCTCCACTCCATAGACTAATTGGAAAGGAGAGACACCGATAGATCTCTTCGAGGTCACTTGATCGGCCCATAGAGAAAACTTTAATCTTGAATGCCAGGCCTTCTTGCTGTCTTCCAACAATCTTTTGATGATCCTTATCAGGCTTTTGTTAGAAGATTCAACTAAACCATTGCCCTGTGGATAATATGGGGTGGAGTGAATCAGTTTGATCCCGAACTGCTCACAAAACTTGGCTAATCGCTCAGACCCGAAAGCGGCTACGTTATCAGTGACAATCTTACTTGGGTAGCCGAACCTTGTGATGAGGTCCTCCAGGAACCCAATGATTACCTTGTGGGAAGCACTCTTGGTAGGGATAGCTTCAATCCACTTGGTGAATAAATCTGTAGCAGTCAAGATCCATCTGTGCTGCCCACTGGAAGCGGGGTGAATTTCTCCAATGAAATCTAGTCCCCACTGCTGGAAAGGTCCTGAAACAACCACTGGATTTAGCAGCAGGGACTTGAGTTGTTGCTTTCCTACAAATCTTTAACATTGGATATAGGCTCTAACTCCTTTGTGGACATCAGCGAACAAGGTGGGCCAGTAGTACCCGACTCTGAGAATTTTGTGGGCTGTGGCCTTCCAGAAATGGTGCCCTCCACATAGGCCGTGGTGAAATTCAACCATGATCCTGTCGGCCTCTTGTGAATTCATGCATTTTAAAAGCACTGCCAGGGGGGTCTTTCCAATATAAAATTTGATCGATAAGGCAGTATTTGACTGCCTTGAGCTTTAGAGCTCTTTCTTTGTTTCTTTGCAGGCCATCTGGAGGCTACAGCTCTTGCAGAAAGTATATGACATCCTTATACCAAGGACATCGAGCCAATGGGGGATCCCTTTGAGGGTCCATGTCAGACAACCGACTCTTCTGAATTCCTGAACGTTCGTTGATGGAACTTATCCCCAAAGCTTGACAATTGGCTTCAACCAACAGCTTGGCTAAACCTTGACCTTTGATCAATTTGGTAGGCTTTATTTCCAGGTCAAACTCGAGAATTTTGGCTATCCACTTACTCCTTCTCCCGTCTATGTCAGGCTGAATAAGAATGTCTTTAACAACAACTGAGGGGACATAGGCTATGATTTTTGACTGTAGGATATAGATTCTGAATGCCTTGAGGTCCTTTACCAGTGCATAGGCCTGCTTCTCCATAATGTCATACCTTACTTCGGCATCCCTCAATGCTCGGCTGAAATAGGCAATAGGCTGCTCTAGCCCATCCTTGTTTGTCTGTAATAAAATAGCGGCTACCGTGTCAGGTGAAGAAAAGGAGAAAATAAGGAAATCCTTTGAGTAATCGGGACTGATAAGCACGGGGGCTTTAGACAGAGCCTTCTTTATTTGCTCAAAGGAATGTCGCGATTCAGAAGTCCACCTTACTTCATTTTCTTTCCTTAGCATGGCTGTTATAAGTTTTACCTCCTCAGCAAAGTTAGGCACAAACCTCCTCAGAAAATTTATCTTACCAAGGAAGGATTGGACCTCCTTCTTGGACCTCGGGATTGATAAGTCTTGTATCGCCTCAACTCTGCTAGGGTCAATCTTGACTCCTTTCGTTGATACTATGTGGCCTAGTAACTTCCCCTCCTGCATGGCGAACAGAGATTTCTTGGGGTTTAATGAAATGCCAAAACTTTTGCATTTCAGGAAAACCTTCCTGAGATGACAACAGTGTTCTCTATCGGATTTTGAAAACACTGTGATGTCATCTAGATAGACGACCACAAATCTATCCTTTTCCCCAATGAAAGCCATGTCCATGGCACGTTGGAACGTTGCCCCTGCATTCATCAATCCAAAAGGCATCTTGGCATACATGAATGTGCCCCATGGAGTGATAAATGTCGTCTTCTCCCTGTCCTCAGGCAGAACAGAGACTTGATTGTAGCCAGAGAAACCGTCGATCATGGACATCCGGGAGGCTCCTGTTACCCTCTGTAGTATATGTTCCATGTTTGGTAAGGGGTAGTTATCCTTTCGTGAGCTCCTATTCAGGTTTCTGAAGTCTACACAGAGTCTGATTTCTCCATTCTTTTTCCTTACTGGTACCAAGTTGTCTACCCACTCCGAGTATCTTAGTGGCACGATGATCTGGGCCTGCAACAGCTTCTTCACTTCCCTCTCCATGATAGGCAGTAGCATAGGATTGATCTGTCTTAGCTTCTGCCTAAATGGCTTTGCCTCCCATTTCAACGGGATTTTATGCTCGATGACAGAAGTGTCATATGTTTTGAGGTCTTCATAGGTCCAAGCGAAAACATCGACAAATTCCCTTAAAAGTCCAATGTATTCAGACCTCCGCTCCTCTGTCAGACTTCTTGACAATTTGACAAAATTGGGCTCATTATCGGTACTGATGTCGCACCGAATAGTACCAAAGTCATCCTCTGAGATTTCCCCTTTTAATGACACATCATTTCTGTCAAAAAGCCTTTCCAAAGGAACCAGTCCCCTTGGAATATGATTGCTGGGCAGCTGCACAATGTTACGCTCTGCAATCTTATTCAGAAAATTACCCCCATCAAGCTTTTCTTCAGAGACAGAGTCTTGGTCGATATGCATCTCTGAAAATTCTTCGACAGTCTCCAAGAATTTCTTAATCTCGAGATCATCCTCGAATACCTTCCAATGTTTGACGTTGTCAGGTATGGAGGGCCTGTATTTCACTTCCACATCATATTTGAATTTGGGCGGAAAGGGTATTTTGAAATTTCCTGCTGATGTAGCCAAGGAATCTGCCACTGTGTTCTATTCTCTTGGGACAAAAGAAATGTTGAATGCCAAGAAGAAACTGTCAACTAGGTCCCACACCTCATTTCTATAGCTTCTGAGTCGAGGGTGCTTCGCCTAATAAGTGTTTCTGATCTGTTGGACCACCAACTCGGCATCATCGAACACTGCTACCTCCTGAATTCCCATTTCCCTCGCAGGTCTTAATCCTAAAATAAGAGCTTCATACTCTACCACATTGTTGGTAGCTTCAAATTCTAGTTTGTATGACAGAGACATGGTTTCCTGAGCAGGTGACACAAAAAACACCCCAGCACCAGCGCCTTCCCTGGAAGAGGCTCCATCAAAAAACATTTTCCAGATGGGGGAGATGGGGGAAGAAAATTCATGAGGAGTGGTGGGATGCTTCCTGATTTTTAGAGGAGGCTCGGGAGCATGAGTGAGTTGTAGTAAGCTGGAACCCAAATCAGTGTCTAGGGCAAAAATGGGATGGTTAGTAGGGTTGGCTTCATCACTGATTATATAGGCCAGTTGGGCTTCCCTGTATAGCCTCCTATGTTCTCCTCTGAACACTGGGATAGTAGCATATGTGAGGTCCATCTGCAAAGTTCCCCCCAGTCTTTTTATCCAAGATATTGATAATAACATACCGAACTTGGGGGGAACATCAACCACTACAATATCCATGACCACACTTTTCGTGGGCAACTAAAACAAGGTTACTACCAGGTCCTTGATAACTCCTAGACATTGAACCTTTCTAGAGTCAAAGGAATAGAGGTCATGATAGGCTCGTGTGACTTCTATCCCTAACTCTTCCATGAAAGGTTTGGGCATGAGTTTGTGAGAAGCCCCTGAATCCATCAAACAATTGTGCAGTACTTTGTCATGTATGTTCAAGGAAGTGTAGAAAGGAGGGGATGAGTCATTCCTATCTTCTACCATAGGACCTAGGATAACTGCAGGCTTTTCATCTTGTAAATTGATGGAGTCTATGGGAAGGCATGAGACCTCAGACTGCAAAAGCTCAGAGAAGCGTTTCTTGAACCCTTCATGTTTAATCAATTCGGTCAGTGGCACAGGGATCCTGATCTTTTGAATTTCATGCTCGAAATTAAAGGAAGATGCAAGCTTTGGGATTTCTCTTATTTCGGGAACATGACTCTGGACTATGGGAGAGAGGGGTTGGTGCTTCTTACCTCTGTGACTATCTGCTACTTCATTAGTAGGCTTCTCTGTCCCAGTGAATTGCTCAGGAACGTCAGGTGCCACTGTCTTTTTCTTGGACCTCAGGTCATACCTGCCTCGGCTGCCAATTGACTTGTCTCCCTTGCTCAGTTCATTTAACTGGCTGTCCATGAGAGACTCCTCATATGCTGATTGAGTGAGATGAGGAAAAGGAGGAGTGTCTCTAAAGCAATGTATTTCAGGATCAATCTCATCTGTTTCCCCTTCTTCTTCTTCGGCCACAAAATTATTTTGAAAAGGGGCCTGAATTTTCTGGTCCTCTCTGTCTCTTCCCCTTTCTCTTATGCATAGTCGGGGAATTAATATTGTTGGGCCTCCTGAAACCTCATTTATTTTCGGAGTTTTGAGGGCCCTTGTATGCTTTCCTCCCTTCCACCTTCATTCTCTCCATCTCTACAGATAGAGACTTCACCATCTTGGTCAGTTCATCCACTTGAGGGTGGGGCACCGATGGGCCAGAAGTTGAGGCTTCCAACCTTCCCTTCATTCTATCTACGTCGGCCTTGTTCCTCAGTCTATCAGCTGCTAACATATTGGATTCCACTTCTATGGCCGCATCTTGCATTTGAGCTAAGGAGGTGTCTCTTCTTTCTCTTAATAAAAGACAGAAATCGGGACCAAACGCACCAACATAAGAAATTTTGGTCGAGGCTTTTGAGGGTTTTATTTCGACAGGAATTTTATTATACATCTTATTGAATCTTTTGGAGAAGTCAGAGACAGACTCTCCATCCACCTTCTTCAAAGACCCGAACTCTGTCATGTAATACATGAAATCCTTCCTATTGCCCCACTGCCTCAGGAAAGCACTATCCAGGGCTTTGATCCCATTAATAGATCCGGGGGCCAATCCTCTAAACCATTTCCTCACCTCGCCATCCAGGCTCTAGATGAAGACTCTCATCCAAACATCTTCATTTTCAATGTTCAGGTTGTCTGCATAACTGTAGAAAGCAGCCAGATGCTCTTCAGCAGTTACATCCCCTTCCCCAGTGAACTTGGGCATGTATTTCAAGTAATCCGCAGCAGGGAGAGGATTCATAGGATGGGGTAGAACTAAGGGAGCATATCTAGAAGCGACTATGGCGTCCATTCTATTTAGAGGGGGATTAGCACCGACCATAGGAATATTAAGTGAAGGAGGACTTGGAGGAGAAGGAGTTTGTGAGGGGGATACTGGGAATGAGTCTCGAAGTGGAGTGGGAAACAAGAGGGGATTTAAGGAGAAGGCTAATGAGCTCAAGTCAGCAGGTGCTCCTCTTTGCACATGGGTAGTAATAGTAACAAGAGAAGGAGAAGTGAAGATAGGAGTAGGGAAATCTTCTGTAGTCCTGGGTCTATGCCAAGGTACAAATTCAGAGGGGAGGGGAGTGACAAGGATTTCTCCCTCCAATCCCAGACCAGGAGGGGAAAACTCAGCAGGAACACTCCCAAAATTCAGGAAACGGGAAACCTCTGAAGGAGGTCTATTAAGAAACTGAGGAGGAGAAAATGGAGTTCTTATAGAGGGAGATGGCAGATTACCTATTTCGACGGTGGGATATTCTTCTTCAGGGACCTTTCCTTTTCTGAGAACCACCTCTGGATCAATTTTGGGTGTAGCTAGAGGCAGCTGTGGATGAGACCGTGTGTGTCTGCCTCTGAAAGCCATAATTAATACAGCAGGTTCGCCGCAACGGAGTCGTCACAATGGAGTCGCCAGGTGCGCAGTAGCAATCTTTAAAGGCTCTGATACTTGATGCACCTTCAGAATCAAAGGCTCAATGTCGTTCAATCCCAGGGAAAATTTTCAACTTCGTCCTCGGCAACGGCGCCAGAAATGTTAGCGTCAGAAGTCACTCCTGGATTGCTTGCAGGAGCAGAGCCCAACGCCCATCAGTTTTGTGTCACAATTTTTTTAATAGGGTGATCGGATGGGTAAAGACTCAAGAAGATATAGCTTTAACTCAGGAAACTAGGCCTGGTATGTAGAAAGAAAGGGAGGTCTTGATCCAACTTCAGTCAGTAAATGGATTAAAGGGTGGTAGATGGAAGACTTGTGAGAAAGGTGAGCAAGACTACCTCGGGCGACAGGCCTTCAGAAGCTTGAGGATGAAAAACTCAAAGGCCAAGATCCTCTTGATCCAGAGCTTCAAGAAGCTGAGGGTTGACTCGACTGAATCCTTCAATTCCAACCTATTGGCCGAACCTTCGACAGGATGTTGGGAAGTACATCAAGTTATGCACTGCTTGCGCCATTGCCAAACTGACCATCAAGAAGCAAGGCCTCTATGCTCCGTTGCCTACCCCTAGTCGAACTTGGGAATCCATCTCCATGGATTACATGTCAGGCCTTCCTTCTACTAAGCATGGAAATGACTATGTTTTTGTGGTCGTCGATAGATTCTCGAAGATGTCCATTATGGTGGCCTACACGAAGAATATCACAGCAGAAGCCATTGTTAAACTATTCTTTGAACAAGTGTGGGTATACTTTGGGATCCCACAATCTATCATCTCAGATCAGGACAACAAGTTCCTTAGTACATTTTGGTCCAGCCTCTGGTCGGTGCTGGACACCAAGCTCACCAAGTCCACAACTTTCCATCCGCAAACTGATGGCTAGACAAAGGTCGTCAATAGGATGATTGTACACATTCTGTGCATGTACAACTCAAACCATCCATGCACATGGGATGAGAGCCTCCCCTATGTACAACACATCTACAACCGGGCTCTCCATAGCTCAACTAGCCACAACCCCTTTCAGGTGGGCTTGGGATTCCAACCACTATGTCCCATTGACATAACCATGCCATTTGCGGCTACTCATGCAATTCAGTCCATGTCTAGTCTGAGGATGAAAAGGCAAACAACTTCATTGAGTGCATTCAACACATCTTCCAATAGGTTCATGACATCTTGGATAGAGCCAATGCTAAGTACAAGCAGTGACATGATCAACATCGGGTGCCACACAACTTCTAGGTGGGCAACAAAGTGTGGCTACATTTGCAAAAGGAGTGCCTCGCTGAACCCTACAGCAAGATTCGCCCACTTCGATATGGGCCATACACCATCACCAAGGTTGTAGGGGATAATGCCTTTGAGCTCAGTATTCCACCATTCCTTGGTCTGCACCCAGTGTTCAATGTGGACCACCTTTGGCCCTACTTTTCACCTCTACTAGACACATCCGACATGGCAGAACAACTCACACCAACAGAGTTAAACCTAGGTTGCATGGAACAAGTCACAACTGATCATATTATGGACACACAGATCAAGAACACCCACCAATAGAGTATCCAACTATATCGAGTGATCAAAGCAGGCCAACTCCTTCACCAGGGCAAGTGGCTCACTCGGGACCAAGTTCAGCAGAAGTTTCCTCATCTCATGGAGGAACTCAATGCAATGGGGACCATTGCTTCCTAATGGGGGAGGAATTATCCAGGTGGATATTGGTGGCCACCCACCTATTCCACTTGGACCCACACCATTGTTTCTTTCAGTTTTTCAGTTTCCTTAATTGTAGCACAATTTACTATTTTTAGCAGTTTTTCGGGTCCTGAACTTCCGGAGCCGTTTTGAGGCCCTGAACGACGTTTTTTGGGCATGAATGCTCCAACAAATATGTGTTCTTTCCAAACTCGATATTCACTATCAACAGTGTAGTCCTCAGATAGATCTTTCTAACGATTTATCATGTGTGTCAAACGAAGATAGTATGCCAAAGTTACAACCCCGAGAAATTGATGTACCAATTTACCCGAACGAGGCCCATATTCTGGCGTTTCATCTCCTAGGGTTAGGTTTTTGGATGTTTAGGGTTTTCCATTGTTTCTCAATAATATATAGGCCTTCGAGCCTCATTTTAGCACAGATTTGAAAGGCCAGTAGCCGCCACATCTATTCTCAGAGATAAGCTACCAGCGCCCGAGCTATTTTATTTCCATTATGTCTGTAAGCATATTTCAGTCATTTGTTGTTAATGAAATAAAGTTTTACTTCCGCTGCATCTCTGATTTTATGTGTATTTCTGTATTTCATTATGTTCCTGCATAAATCCGAATCAATTGTATGATGTGGCGCTTAAAAGCCTATGACATCATCCCTTCCTCTTGCTCTGATTTTTTGATGCACTGAATGGGAATTGACATGTCTTCCATGTGGACTCCTTCCACTTGTGTTGGATGACCATCCACACTCCTAATATTTCTATTATCTCCCAAAATAGATCATTCAATTTGTTCCATTTTGTAGGTGATAGCGTGGTCATTTATAGGATTCTATATAAATTTTTAGAACTTAGAAGAGTCAAAACATGGGATTTAAGATTTTATCCTAGAAATAAATTGATCCTCAAAAGGTTTTTTTTTAATTTTTTGAAAAAGATTTTCAACAACTAACATCTGTTTTGAAGTTGAAGTTAGCTGGCGAAAGCCTCGGGTTTCAACGGTTAAAGTGTACCCCTCGCAACAAGCAAGCTGGTGAAACTGCTAACACCGATTTCTCTTCAACGACTCCAGAAACCAAAAAGGGACACACCAGCCACATGTCATACGATCATCATGGCAAGCTAGTCGAAACAAATGATGATGATGATACTGTTGTTCACGTTTTAACAGGACATTATGGTGGATCGTGCTCACGTATGTTGTGCGCCAACAAGAGGAGGGTTTGAGGTGACGAACTCTCAATCATCATTGAAGACAGAGGATAAAGTACCGGCCATCCGGCGACATCAAATCAACATTTCTTATTTTGAACTCGCAGTGTTCACAGACTTCTATGATGAGGTTTCATATTTTGATTGATAACACATGGAGTTTTCACCAGCGCCAGCCTTTCTTTATCAGGAATATTATCGTGTCAACCGTGTGAAAATTGACTAACGTTCAAGTCACAGATGGCGAGGAAGCAAGGAGGATTACTGTTGATGAAAGAGATAGATAATTTATCCTTTTTGCAGTCTTATCCAGATGTGCAGAAGCGATTCTCAGACACAGGTTGTATGACATATGTGGAAAAGTTACAAGAAGGTTATCACCAGGCAACAGTAGAAGTCTTTGCCAAGTCATATGATGGAAATAAAGCTATCGTGGGCTCTTTGGAAATGATAATTGATGAAGCTGCCATTGCTACAACAACTGGCTTACCCAGAATAAGCCAAAGTTGGTTTAAAATGACAGTGACCAAGAACTTGGATTTCAGGGTATACCTCAAGGCAGAATTCTGAAGCATAACTTGGAAGAAAAGCATCCCTGTTTCTTACCTGGAAGATGAATGGCAAGATCTGTTCAAAGGAATTCGATTATACTTAACCTCAGAAGGCAGGTATGACAAGTTAATGTTATATCATTTCAGACTTCTAGATCACTTCATAGGGAAGATCCTTTTGAATTTTCCTTTCTTCCTTCATAAGAGCCTAAGCAAAGTGTGTAAGAAGATCAGAGCCGAACCTTTAAGCATAAAAAATGCCCTTTGTCATTATGGCATGATTAAAATGATCATTTTGGAAGAACTGAGACAAAGAGAAAGAACTTGGCAGCACTTTCTTTTCTGGGAAGGTTTTGAGACCCAAACTCAACCTATAAATGAAAAGAAGAAAGCAGGCAAAAAACAGTCAACTCCTCAGAGCAGCTCAAGGAGGAGGAGAGCTCTCCCAAAACCACCAGAGGATAGAAATTCTAGCATAAATCCCAAGAAAGCTAAAAAGAAACTAGATTTTGAAACAAACTCAGAGTAGTCCACAGTGAAAAAGACAAATGTTCTAAATTTGCCATACACAGATTCAGATATAGAGCCAGAAAAGGAAGATGAAAGTCTAGCCATCAAAAGTCCAGAGTACTCCATGGAAATTGCACAGGATTATGAAGCTTTAACTCCCAGAGATGAAGGTGAAACCTCAAGAAATAAGAAATCAAAGAAATCACAAAAGATTAAGGAGCTGAAAGAGGTAATAACACAACAGGAAGTTCTGGAAAGAGTGATAAAGGCAAGATATAAAGCCTTATCCGAGAATTTTGCAAAGACAAATGCAGCTTTTGAGAGGCTAGCACGTGAAAGTATTAAAGATAAAAACAAGAAGAAGAAAATTACAAAGGATTATAACATCTTATGGTGGTTAGCTAAGCGCCTGAAAAGGAAAATAAAAAAATTGAAGGAAAAGATTAACCCACATCCAGATTTACAGGTGCTGGCCCAGGTTGCTATAAATTTGCAGGGAGAGAAATCAAAAGAACACTAAGTTTTTGATGGAACAACAGTTTTGAATATGAAAGGTTTCCTTTTTGACCAAAACAGAGCTTTCACCAGCATAGAAGGCGAAATTATAACCAATTAGCAAATCTTTAGGCGAAATAGCTGGTGAAACTACAGAATGAGAATTTTGGAAAGCTAAGCTGGATCAGAGCAATTTTGGAGTGATTTAAAGGGTAAGTGAGTATCAAAAGATTAATCACTGAATCAAGAAACATTCAGTATCAAAGATTCGTGGAGATTTTGGGGGTGAATGTTCAATTGGTCAACTAAAGCTTTGGTTATAGTTGTTGAAAGATTTCCAGCCTTGAAGACATGTGTCTTTTCCCTCCACGACACATCAAAGACATAGAAGTGATGAAAATCAGATGTCAAAGATCAACTAAGAAGACAGTTCGATCCCTAGAAACTAGTTCTTTAATTATCCTATTGTATTCAGTTAGTTTGAATTTCTATATTTAGAAATCCAGATCCAATTTTTCATGATCTTAGACTTGCTGTAAAGGCTATAAATGCCTATCTTTTTAAGAGATCATGGTTCAATCTTGGATACATTTTTTCTACTGTAATAGACTCTTATTTGATAATAGAATCACATATTTCTTTTGTCTTCAATATCAGATTGGTCATGTATTTCATCTCTCTGCACTTCAATTCAATCTATTTTAGCTTCTAAAGACTGTCATCTCTTTATCAAGCTCATAAACTTAAATTGGAGAACATCCTTGCTATCTTGTATGAGCCTGCACCTTATTGTATTTGGTTACCAAGATTAGTATTCTTTATCCCTTGTTTAAATTATTTTGTTTGATTATTGATCTCTAAAATCACTGTTTTATTCGAATGTATGATGAGTTGTCCATTTCATTAATTATTGAGTTATCCCATTGATCCAAGCATACCTAAATTATCTTTTCTTAAGTTACCAAGCATCTTTGGCTTACAACCCCAGGAGTGATAACAAATTGGTGTCGTTTCCGGGGACCCGAGACTGAAGCTCAACTTCCCTGAGATACGACACAGAGCTGATCTTTGATGATAGACAAAGATTAGGCATTACATTGGTTGTAATTATCTATCTAGTGACTCCACAAGTTCATCCTGGCTCCAAAGAGAATCAGTACCAGGGCGAATCCACAAGAATCACCTGTCACACCAGTGCCCAACCCAGAACTAATTCTCAGAAGAGGAAGATCATTCCAAGGTCAGACTTCAAAATCAGGAACTGAAGGTAATCCTCTTTTTAGTTCTAAGGAATCTACTACAGAAAACATTGAATCTTCTTCCACTAAGATTGTCAGTGAAAAAGCAACTGTAAACACTGTAGAAGAATCAATTATTTCTTATCGACAGGAAAATGTCATTGTTGGAGAAGTGATAGACTCAAATTTGGTTGAAGAGTCATCGAAGACCCTAGAAAGAAATCATAGCTCTTCCTCTCTTGAGTCCTTTCATTCAGAACA
>ML789115.1:5583-20481 GCA_009831015.1 Picea engelmannii | reverse complement strand
TGATATTCTTAATATATATGATGACAAGCCAACCATTATTTTGGGCCAAATGATAGAAGATAGAGATGAAAGCTATCCACCTTTTTATAGCTCTTTGAACATTCATGACAAAACATTACATAACTATCTGTTAGACTCTGGTGCCTCTCACAACTTAATGCCAAAGGCGGTTATGGATGAGATTGGATTAGAGATTACCAAGTCTTACCATGATCTTTTCTCATTTTACTCTCGAAAAGTTAAATGTCTTGGAATGATCAAGGACTTGGCTGTAACTTTGACCCAAGCATCTATGAAAACTATGGTTATGGATGTAGTAGTAGCAGAGATCCCGCCTAAGTTTGAGTGTTTGTTATCAAGATCGTGGATGAAGAGGCTAGGTGGAACTCTTCAAATGGATCTCTCATATTCTACTATACCTGTTTTTGGAGGAGTAAACAAAAGACTATACAAGGAGTCACAACTTGCATATGTTGTCAGTGATGAACAAAATCCAACCAACCATCCTATTTACTCAGTTGACACAAGTATGGGATCTTTCATATTACAAATTGATGATTCATTACCAGATTCATTGTTTCTTAGGAAGCCCATAGTTCAGTCCACAGAAGTAGTATAAGACGACCTTTGGACCATGTTCTTTGATAGCACTTGTACTAAAGAATCAGTAGGAGCAGGGGTGGTGTTAATTTCTCCTTCAAAGAAAACTACTCACTTGTCCTTTAAACTTAATTTTAAAGTGACTAACAACATTGCAGAGTATGGGGCGCTGCTCCTGGGATTAAATGCAGCCAAAGAGATGAAGATTCAAAGACTACAGATATTCGGGGATGCAGATTTAATCATTCAGCAAGTAAACAAATCCTTCTAGGCCAAACATGTTAGGCTGAAAGCCTATAGGGATGAAGTTTTGACAGCGATCCATACTTTTATAGATTTCAAAATTTCATACATACCATGAATTGGCTGATTCATTAGCTGTATCAGCTTGTACTTTTATACCTCCTCTACCCCCTAAATTGAATTACGAAATCCAAGTAAAGTATAGGCCATCACTCCATGATAATGTAAAGTTTTGGAAGGTTTTTGAAGATGATGCTGAACTCACCAGATTTCTTGCAGTAATAGATGAGTTTGCAGATTTGCAAATTGATTTGGAAAATGAAAATGATGAGGAAGCTAAAAAGCCAAAGGTCATAAGTAAAATTGCAGCACATGAAATAATTCAATTGTCCACTAACTGAATCCCTAAAGGATTGGCCCCTTTAGAAAAGCTTTTTGATAATAACGATGTGGTTGTCAAAATGGAAGAGAAGGAAGAGGACTCAGAAGTCTTTCAGTATAATGTAGCCAGTGAACAAGATCCTAAATATGTCAACTTAGCTTCCCATCTGACTGAAAAACAAAAGGCTGATTACGATGAGTTGTTAAAATAATTTGTTGATATCTTTGCTTGACAATATGATGACTTAAAGACATTCAACACTGAGATAATTCAACACAAGATTCCTTTAAACAAAGATACAAAACCATTTAGGAAGAAACTTAGATCTTTTAGTCCTATGTTGCTGCCTACCATGGAAAAGGAGATCAAGAAGATATTGGATGCCCAAATCATTATACCTCTCAGATACTCAGATTGGATTGCTAACCTTGTGCCAGTCAGGAAGAAAAATGGAGAGATCAGACTTTGTGTGGATTCCATAAATTTGAATAAATGTTTTAGGAAAGACAACTACCCGCTGCCCAAAATGGAACACATTCTACAGAAGGTGTCAGGATCAAATGTGATGTCCTTTATTGATGGATTCTCCGGATACAATCAGATCACTGTCCATCTGGATGACAGAGAAAAGACTACTTTTACCACTCCATGGGGTACATTTATGTACAAAAAGATGCCATTCAGATTGATGAATGAGAGAGCAATGTTCCAGAGGGCAATGGACATCACATTCGTTGGATAAAAAGAAAATTTTGTCTTGATATATCTTGATGACATAACTATTTTTTCAGGTAGCCATGAACATCATTTGCAACACTTGAGAAAGACTTTCCTAAAATGTCGAAGGTATGGCATTTCTCTTAATCCTAAGAAATCTAATTTTGCACTTAAAGAAGGGAAATTGCTTGGACATATTGTTTCAGCTAATGGGGTAAGGATTGACCCAAAAAGAGTAGAAGCCATTAAAAAATTGTCTCTTCCCAGATCAAAAAAGGATATTCGGTCTTTCCTTGGAACTATAAACTTTATCAAGAGGTTCATAACAAATTTTGCGGAACTTACAAAGCACATTACTTGTATGTTAAGAAAGAATTCTGAAGTAAGATGGACCGAAGAAGCTAAACATTCCTTCAATGCTATCAAAGAAGCCATTGTGACAACCCATATTTTGATCAGCCCTGACTTTGACAAGGAGTTTTATATCTTTTCATTTGCTTCAAAAGATACAATTGCAGCTGTACTATTGCAGAAAAATGTTGATGATCAGGAGCAACCAGTCGCCTTCTTTAGTAAAGTCTTGAGAGATGCTGAAGTGAAGTATGAACCATTGGAAAAACAAGCATATGCACTCATCAAGTCATTAAAAGCCTTCAGAGTTTACATCCTTCAAGCCAAGGTAATAGCTTATGTACCTTCAAGCTCAGTTAAAGACGTGCTTATGCAACCCGACATAGATGGAAAAAGAAGTAAGTGGATAGCAAAGTTAATTGAATTTGATGTCGAGATCAAGCTAACAAAACTTGTGAAAGGTCAAGGCCTTGCCAAGCTTCCTACAGAAGAAAATTGTAAGTTGCTTGAGATAAATTTGGTGAGTATAAATGCAGAAAATATTCAGTCTTCAGAGGACAAAGGAAGTGAGAAATTGCAGGTTTCACCTCACCTAGCTAACTGTGAATGGTACAGCCACATATTATATTTTCTGCAGACTTTATTAGTTCCTTCAGATTTGACAAAAACAAAGGGAGCCCCTTAAAGCTCAAAGCCATAAATTTCTGCATTAATGGCAACTTATTGTTCTGGAAAAATCCAATAGGGATACTCTTGAGGTGCATAAACCAAGAATAATCAACTAGAATCATGACTGAATTTCATAACAGTGAGTGTGGAGGACATCACTATTGGAAGACTACCACTCATAAAATCATGAGAGCTAGTTACTATTGGCCATGTTTATTTTCATAAGTGTGTGAATTTGTGAAAACATGTGATAAGTGCCAAAGGTTTGCAGGCAAACAACAACTAAAATCTCTACCCCTCAAACATGTTGTGGTCATAGGTCCTTTCCAGCAATGGGGTCTGAACTTCATAGGCGAGATTCAACCACCTTCTAGCAATCAACATAGATGGATCCTTGTTTCCACTAATTATTTTACTAAATGGATTGAGGCCATTCCTACAAGAAATGCCAATCACACTGTCATCATTAATTTTATGCAAGAAAACATATTCTCCAGATTTGGTTGCCCTAAGAGAATAATCATCGATAACGCTACTACTTTTAACGATAAACACTTGGTAAAATTATATGAAGAGATGGGAATTTAGCTAGTACATTCTACTGCTTACTATCCACAAGGAAATGGCTTAGCTGAGTCATCGAATAAAAGTTTAGTTAGAATCATAAAGAAGTTGCTTGAAAAAAATACCAAGGGTTGGGATTCCAAGTTGAAATTTGCTCTGTGGGGATGACATAGTTATAGATAAAAAGTCAATTGGTACATCGCCCTTCAAGTTAGTATATGGCACTGAAGCCATCTTTCATGTTCAACTTGCATTGCCAGTGGAATTTTTTTTACAAGAAGCTGACTCCAAACCCAATGATCTAACTAGGAGGATCCACAATTTGGTAAAGTTGCAGCAAGACATAGAGAAACTACTGGAAAAGACAGAGTTACACCATAGGAAGACGAAGGAAACTTTTGACAGGAAAGTTAAGGCATATACTTTCAAAGTAGGGGAGCTGGTTCTGAAATGGGATGCAGCAAGGCAGGAAAAGGGAAAACATGGCAAATTCGATGTGCTTTGGATAGGTCCATTTGTCATAGCAGTAGTTCAGTAGAATAATACCTTTGTCCTCCGAGATCTTGTAGGTGAAGAAGTATCAGGTGGCCCTTTCAACGGGTGGTTTCTGAAACCCTATTTTTCATGAGGCTTTCCTTAAAGCCTGTTTTCTCTGTACATATTCTTTTCAGTTTTTGTTTTTGTTTTGTTTCATCAATAACTCCATGCCCAATGGTACTGAGTAAAATTAGTTTCGAATTCAAGTTGTAATAATGGCTACTGAGTCAAGCTAGGCTCTTGGTGACCTCACAGGGAGGTATCCATCCCAGTTGGAGCCAAATGTTATCTCCCAAAATAGATCAGCCAATTTGTTCCATTTTGTAGGTGATAGCGTGGTCATTTATAGGATTCTATATAAATTTTTTGAACTTAGAAGTGTCAAAACATAGGATTTAAGATTTTGTCCTAGAAATAAATTGATCCTCAAAAGTTTTTTTTTAAATTTTTTGAAAAAGCTTTTCAACAGCTAGCATCTGTTTTGAAGTTGAAGTTAGCTGGTGAAAGCCTTGGGTTTCAATGGTTAAAGTGTACCCCCCGCAACAAGAAAGTTGGTGAAAGTGATAACACAGATTTCTCTTCAACGACTCCAGAAACCAAAAAGGGACACGCCAACCACATGCCATACGATCATCATGGCAAGCTAGTCGAAAAAAATGATGATGATGATACCGTTGTTCACGTTTTAACAGGACATTATGGCAGATCGTGCTCACGTATTTCATGCGACAACAAGAGGAGGGTTTGAGGTGACAAACTCTCAATCATCATTGAAGACAGAGGATAAAGTACCAGCCATCTGACGACATCAAATCAACATTTCTTATTTTGAACTCGTGGTGTTCACAGACTTCTATGATGAGGTTTCATATTTTGATTGATAACACAGGGAGTTTTCACCAGCACTAGCCTTTCTTTATCAAGAAGATTATCGTGTCAACCATGTGCAAATCGACCGACATTCAAGTCACAGATGGCGAGGAAGCAAGGAGGATTACTGTTGAGGAAAGAGCTAGATAATTTATCCTTTTTGCAGTCTTATCCAGATGTGCAGAAGCAATTCTTAGATGCAGGTTGTATGACATATATGGAAAAGTTACAGGAAGCTTATCACCAGGCAACAACAAAAGTCTTTGCCAAGTCATATGATGGAAAGAAAGCTATCGTGGGCTCTCTGGAAATGATAATTGACGAAGCTGTCATTGCTACAACAACTGGCTTACCTAGAACATGCCAAAGTTGGTTTAAAACGACAGTGACCAAGAACTTGGATTTTAGGGTATACCTCAAGGCAGAATTCCAAATCATAACCTGGAAGAAAAGCATCCATGTTTCTTACCTAGAAGATCAATGGGAAGATCTATTCAAAGGCATTCAATTATACTTAACCTCAGAAGGCAGGTATGACAAGTTAATGTTATATCATTTCATACTTCTAGATCACTTCACAGGGAAGATCCTTTTGAATTTGCCTTTCTTCCTTCATAAGAGCCTAACCAAAGTGTGTAAGAAGATCAGAGCTGAACCTTTAAGCATAAAAAACGCCCTTTGTCATTATGGCCTGATTAAAATGATCATTTTGGAAGAACTGAGATGAAGAGAAAGAACTTGGCAGCACTTTCTTTTCTCGGAAGGTTTTGAGACCCAAACTCAACCTATAAATGAAAAGAAGAAAGCAGGAAAAAAGCAGTCAACTCCTCAATGTAGCTCAAGGAGGAGGAGAGCTCTCCCAAAACCATCAGAGGACAAAAATTCTAGCATAAATCCCAAGAAAGATAAAAAGAAACTAGATTTTGAAACAAACTCAGAGCAGTCCATAGTGAAAAATACAAATGTTCTAAATTTTCCATACACAGATTCAGATACAGATCCAGAAAAGGAAGATGAAAGTCCAGCCATCAAAAGTCTAGAGTACTCCATTGAAATTGCACAAGATTATGAAGCTTTAATTCCCAGAGATGAAGGTGAAACCTCAAGAAAGAAGAAATCAAAGAAATCACAAAAGATTGAGGAGCTGAAAGAGGTAATAGCACAACATGAAGTTCTGGAAAGAGTGATAAAGGCAAGATATAAAGCCTTATCCGAGAATTTTGCAAAGACAAATGCAGCTTTTGAGAGGCTAACACGTGAAAGTATTAAATATAAAAAGAAGAAGAAGAAAATTACAAAGGATTATAACAGCTTATGGTGGTTAGCTAAGTGCCTGAAGAGGAAAATAAAAAAATTGAAGGAAAAGACTAACCCACATCCAAATTTACAGGTGTTGGCCCAGGTTGCTATAAATTTACAGGGAGAGCAATCAAAAGAACACTGAGTTTTTGATGGAACAACAGTTTTGAATATGAAAGGTTTCTGTTTTGACCAAAATAGAGCTTTCACCAACATAGAAGGCAAAATTATAACCAATTAGTTGTTGAAAAGCAGAGCTTTCATCAACTAATTAGCAAATCTTGAGGCGAAATTGCTGGTGAAACTACAAAATGATAATTTTGGAAAGCTAAGATGGAACAAAGCGATTTTGGAGTGATTTAAAGGGTAAGTGAGTATCAAAAGATTAATCACCGAATCAAGAAACATTCAGTATCAAACATTCGTGGAGATTTTGGGGGTGAATGTTCAATTGGTCAACTAAAGCTTTGGTTACAGTTGTTGAAAGATTTCCAGCCTTGAAGACATGTGTCTTTTCCCTCCACGACACATCAGAGACATAGAAGTGATGAAGACCAGATGTCAAAGATTAACTAAGAAGACCGTTCGATCCCTAGAAACTAGTTCTTTAATTATCCTATTGTATTCAGTTAGTTTGACTTTCTATATTTAGAAATCCAGATCCAATTTTTCAGGATCTTAGACTTGCTGTAAAGGCTATAAATGCTTATATTTTTAAGAGATTAGGGTTCAATCTTGGATACATTTTTTCTACTGTAATAGACTCTTATTTGATAATAGAATCATGGTTTTCTTTTGTCTTCAATATCAGATTGGTCATGTATTTTGTCTCTCTGCACTTCAATTCAGTTTGTTTTAGCTTCTAAAGACTGCCATCTCTTTATTAAGCTCATAAACTTAAATTGGAGAACATCCTTGCTATCTTGTATGACCCTGCACCTTATTGTATTTAGTTACCAAGATTAGTATTCTTCATCCCCTGTTTAAACTATTTTGTTTGCTTATTGATCTCTAAAAGCATTGTTTTATTCAAATGTATGATGAGTTGTCCATTTCATTAATTATTGAGTTATCCCATTGATCCAAGCATACCTAAATTATATTTTCTTAAGTTACCAAGCATCTTTGGCTTACAACCCCAAAGAGTTTCTTGGAGTGATAACAATTTCGACACACAAATCAAGGTCAGGAATAGAGTATTCTTCGATACTTTTATGTCAGAGCGCATATTACTCTGTCAACGTTCCTCCTTCGATAGCTATGACTATGATAGATCAACGATTCATATTGATTCTCTATTGCTCTGATAGATCAATGATCCCTATTGATTCAGAGCTTCTTCAGTCAGAGTGTCTCAGAATGGCCTGAGTTAAATACATCGTGTTATAGCAAGATTTGCCTCACCCCATGAAATCTTGCACAAAAGGCCTTTTTCCATTTCCCTATGCAAACTTGAAGTCCCTTTTTGCAAATCCCAGAGCTAAAAATATAATATTTTCCACATATATGCACCTTGGCTACTATACAACATGCGTATACGCAGGTTACACCACTACAACCCGTGTACATCGGAAAATGTGCCCAAAATTGAAAAATAGCGTCAGGTGTCCATGTCACGTCACGAGATCAATGATCCTTGGCCTTCCATATACTGGAAACATTCTGACTCGGCCCTTCAGTTCCACTTGAAGGCTATAAATGGGCCAAATCCGAGCTATGGAGAAGAGGAAAAATAATTCAAATTTGAGAGCAAAGTTACTCTGGAGGAATTATTCACTTCACATTGAGTCTGCATCCCTTTATCCTTTAAGTATGAACACATTGTTCATCCCCCAAGCTCTTCCCTTACTGATTGAGAACTTCATTATCTCTCTTACATGAGCTTGCCTTTAGTGGAGGATTAAAGTGGTGGAGGCCCAACTGGAAGGAACTTAGTTTCTCGGTTCCAAACTGTGCCGACACGGAAGTCTTTAACTTATTCATTTCCATTGATTATATCTTAATAGAAATACTCTTTTCTCGTCCAATTAACATCTTGAAAATATTTGAATTATTATTCCATGGGTGTATTTGTTATGAATTTTGATGGATTATGCTATTGAATGTGCTAACATCATACATTATCACCATATCCTTGGTTGTTGAGGACTAGTTGCAGGTATATTGCTTTGGGTCAAGTGCTCAACGGTGGACTTCATCGAACGTCTGGACGAGGTAGGCCTTTTATCTTGTCTCGCTAGAATATTTGTTTATATAGCATACTTGTGAGTAGAGTTGATTTCTGCAGTCATTTCCGTCTGTTGTGGTTTACCCCTAGCCATAGAGAGATTTTCCTCGTAACAGAATTGGCGACCATATTGGGGATTAAATCTTCTTTTTTGGGGTTTGGAGTGTTTTTCTCCTTAGATTGCTCTCGTTCATATTGAGTTTCTTGTAGTATGATTGCTTGATAGCCTCTGTTCACTCTGGGTTTGAGTCTTTCAGCCTTCTCCTTAGCCTAGCTGTGTTTTGACACATATACGCGGGTTTTTGCTTGACAGTCGTGTACATACGTGTGTTGTCCTCCTGCAAGCTGTGTACATACGAGCTTTTCCCTTGAAAAATCATGTACATCAACCTTTGTTGCTTGATTGTTGGGTAGGTTTTGATGATTGTTGAGTGTTCTTGTGTCTCTGTAGTGACTGTTAAGTGTCTGTGGAATGACATGAAACCTATCTTTGGTTGAATTTTTGGGTGGTGCCTTTCTCATCATCTTTTCATTTTGATTGTCCTTTCACCTTGGGCTATGTGTTTTTCTCCTTGATATCCTACTTAGGTTGTCTCTGTCTATACACAATAGAGTCTTTATATCAAGTTGTTGTTCAGTCCTTGCATTTTCATTTTTCTTATATTGAAAATACAAAATATATTAGGGATTTTACATTGATTGACATTTTGATCTTTTGAGTCTTTGTCATTTATCTTAGTGCATGTAAAGAAAGATTTCATTTTTATTTAGAATTGCAAAATTGAATTGAAATTTTCATTTTTAGGAAGCATGTCATTTATTGGAAATTGAAGTTAGGACTTTGCATTGTTTTTATATTAATTTACTTTACTTGCTGAGTCATAACATCACTAGTTTCATGACCGCACCTTTTGAGTAAGCAAGGCCATTAAAATTAACGCTATAATTTAAAATTGATTAGTAACGATTTTATTTTCTAGGGTGCACAAACTAGTTTAGGATTTAGTGCCTTGGAATATGATTTTGTGAGTAAACTTCTCCAAGGCTATTAAATCAACATATGTGTCTGACTAAGGGAGTGGAGAAATCCATTGTATAATCGGTAATATCAGGAGGCTCTGCTTACACTAGAGTTAAGCATGAGGTCGCGTGAGGTCGGTTTAAGGGATATCCCTCCGATACCTTCTTAGCATCAGATATATTTCTGGGGATCTTGCTAGTGCCCTTACCTCCATGAGAGGCGGTGCTTTCAAGGTTTCGGGCTTTGCTACCCTGCCCATACGGTGGACCTGACTTACGACTGTTCGCCTATGCATCGATTATACTATTGTTGCTTAGTTTCTTGACTTAGGTGCCACATAGGTTACTTGTAGGGGTTATTCTATAGGTACCCTGGGTTAGATAAGGGTCAGACAACACACAACCTTTATGGAGTATTACCTCTCCAGGGGGATCTGATCGACTGGTTGTTAAGCCCATGAGGGCCCTTATAACTGATTCTGATACCTCTGATATTTATCAGGGAGTCTCATGCCCCTCTTGGGCGAGGCATACCTACTTTAGGGAGGGAGGCCCCTTTCAACCAGTTTATCTTGTTTGTGTGCATATTGGCCTTTTGTTTATTTTGCTTTGGTGTGCTCTTTGATTATTAGTTGACCTTAGGATTTTATACCGTGCCTTGAGTTGTCAATATCATGGATAATGGAGTTCATTTGGCTCCCTCATTTATCGCTACCTCCCCCATGACATTCACTCATTTCGTGGGGATGAATCCATCCATGTTTCATAATGGTATGCATAATTATGATACTCAGTCAATGCCTTGGGTCTCTAATCATTTTTCTCAAGGTATGCCATACATGTCTTCGCACTTTCCATCCTCTATCTCGTCTCCTTATGTGAATACAAGTTTTGGGTTTGGGGGCTTGATGCCTCCTTATTCTCCCTCTCCGTTTGGTGGAAGTCGTATCCCTCAAACAACTCTTATGGTAGGAGGTTGGAATATTCCTTCCTACAAATCCACTTTTCTAGGAGCAAGTGCTCAAATGGGTGGTCATTCTACTTATTACACTCCGTCCACCTATCCTTCTTCTGCTATGACGATTCCTATGAACGCTTTTCCCATGGCCGACCTCCATCTATCCTCAGGTATTTCATCCGGGGGGAGTCAAATTTATAGTATGGGAAAATCCCTTCATGAAGTTCCTTCGTTTGGGGGCAACATGTATCCTCACATGAGCAACCCTTGTCATGTCGCTTTCTCTTTGCAAGCGGATTCCTTAGTGTCGATGCCCTTACACCCCTTTATGAATCAATATGGAGGAGGATACTATCCTACTAGACAGGGCCATGGTGTACACTAGAACCCTTCTTGTCCTGTAATTTCTCAAAACCAGTCTTTCCTGGGACCTTGGTCTCAAATGCCACAACTCACCACCACCACTAGTCCAATCACTGCCAGTCATATTGGAGATCCATCGCCAACCATTGATAGTCATGTTGGAGATTGGTCGATGACCTCTACAAGTCATGTTGAAGACCCGCAACCAGTCACTGCTAGTCATGCTGGGGAGATCACTCTAGTCGCCATGAGTCATATCAACGTCACATCTCCAACCTTTGTACATCATGTGGGAGATGAACCTCCAACCTCTTCCAGTCACGCTGAGAGCATGTCACACTGAGAGCATGTCACGCTGAGAGCATGTCACACTGAGAGCATGTCACCAACCATTGTAAATGACGCTGGTGGAATTCATACGATTGAGAAGCCTAGACGTGTCATACGTAAGCCCAAATTCTTTTGCAGGACTTGCGAAGGAGATCACCTTACCCGTTTGTGTCCTGCCACTATTGGGATACCAAAAGCATGGTTATCACCTGAAGGCCCTTTGGGTTCTAAGGCGTCTGTGGTTTCCCCACACTCCATTTCTTCTTTGGTTGATATAGTAGTCATGCCGATGCAATCTTTGGCTGACACCCCTCTTCCTTTAGGGGCTGATGCATCCCTTGACCTTGTTATCTCGCATCCTGTTCAATCGACGGTCGTTCCGACGCAATCTTCGACTGACACCACTCTCATTTTTTAGGGTGATGCGTCTCCCGGCCTTATTGTCATGCATCCTACTCAACCAACGGTTGAAGAAATGGTTGTGCCGATGTAATTTTCGGTCGATCCCGCTTTTCTAGTTCTAGTTCTATACCTTCTATACCATGTCATTAACATTTCTAGTACTGCACCTTTTGAACAAGAGAGAGTTTTACTCTACCCAAGTACTCTCCCTCAAAGTCCTGGATAGGTTCCCTTTGATTGGGATGGTCTTCTAGGATATCCAATGCCTCCTCCTATGTCCTTTCAAGTAAGATACATTATCCAATATATCACGGAGAAGGTAACCTCCAATAGCTCTTTATCCTCCTCAACTTGGAGAGCTTTAGGTTTTCCCAAGCTTGTGTCGGCTATTCGTAAGATACTAACATTTCACAGAATTCTAGCACGTGAGCCTTGGCCTCCCCTGTGACATTCCACCTAGAAACTCCCAAGTGAGTTTGATTTAATCTCTTTTCTGACTCGTCTAAAAAGAGAAAAGATTGCCGATTGAATTTGTCCCTTTCACACTCGTTAAATTGGACTTGAAAGGTCGTGAGTCTTAGTTAAGCTCTTTTCTGACTCATTTTCAAAAAGTGAAAAGATTTCAGAGTGAACTTGTCTCTTTCACACACTGATGATTTTAGGGGCTAAATTTCCCTCATGGGCTAATTTTCCATGTTTTTACCAAAAATGCAATTCGCTATTTTAAAAATGATTCGCCCAAATTCTATAGGATAAAATTATTTTACCTTAAAAATCGCCAAAATTTTATAAAAACTATATAAAATACTTAGAATTTTGAATATTTTTACAAAAATATCGCCAAACATTTATAGTTGACATACAAATGATTAGTAAGATTCGCCAAGGTTTCTACATTTTAAAATAAATTTCCATCCTTAAAATCATCCCTTCTTTCACACTCATAAACTGGATTTGAAAGGACGTCTATTTGGTACAAGTTTATCCCTTTTTCAAACCAAGTAGACTAAGATTATGAAAAAGGACATTTTTTGGCATTAATTTGTGATTTCATCTCATGCCCTTGCTTGCAGTATTGAACCTATGACTGGTTTTCGCTTTGCGTTATAAACCGTTTTCCTCAAAAGTTTTGCATCCTCAACCAAGAAGAGTCTCCTTTATATCCTTTGCAACTTGACACCCTATACCCAGGAGGGAACATTCCCCTGAGTGTCCATATCCCCCATGCAACTCCTTGCATTGAGCATAGGTATGTTCCACTGCTGGAACTAGTTTTGCTTACTTGCGACACTCGTTTCCTCCTCTGTATCATAACATTCATTTGACTATGAAAAAAAAAAAAAGACGGGCGGGAAGGGAGTATTATCTTATATTAGCAGCAGTCATGTCACATTTGAACATAGCACAAAGTTATTGAGTCCACTTGTCATCATAATTTTGGGTTTATCATGGCCTTAGGAAGCCGAGATCGTTACAAAAAGTTTACTCCCCCGACTGGTTACTCTTCTAGTCCTTATGGAGAACTTTATTGATGCCTCCTTCATCTCATGGTTTCATCATTAAGTCTATTCTACCAGAGTCTTCCATATGTCTCATTCTCTTGTTCAAAGGATGTCTATCAACCTGTGTTGGCCATTCCTCAGAACTATTGAATTTGCATGTCGGCCATACCCTCAGTTTGTCTCAGAATCACATGAAGATGTAGTTCTATTACACACCCTGGTCCTACTTTCCTCATTGGTAGGTATCCTTGAACCCAACAATCGACATTTCATCATTGGTCGTTGACTGGATGGTTTCCCTTGTGTTCGACGACAAGACATCTATTCACACATTGATATTTATGCAGTGTCTTGGATACCATTAGCCTTATTGGTGGTTTCCTCGCCATTGTCAGCATTTTTCCTCATTGGCTGCTATTCAAAGGGTCTTTTTCATGTACCTCTTGCACTTGGCTCACGCGAAAGATGCACATAGTCGTTGGTTCGTGAACATATTCTTCGTTCGATTTCTTCCAAATCATCAAGCTCCTGCTTTGTACCTCGTGCTAAATGATGAGATGTGCCTTAATGCTCTCCTTTCAGTGGGTCTCCTTCCATCAACTTCAACTCATCTATTATGGAAATGAGACCTAGAGTCCTATGAGCACCTAGAGGCTTGCAGTCAATAATGGCAGGTTCTCTCACCATCGATAGTTGGGAATACATCAATGTCTCCTGATCGATGGATTCTTCAAGTGTTCGACCTCGACTCCTTTATTCACACTTGTAAGAATGTACTTGGTGCCTTAATACCTACTTTCATCATCAGTAGGATGTATCGTGTTTGTTAACGATATACCTTAATGACGGGTAATCAAAGGAGGTCTCATTGTGTTCGACCTCAACTCTTTTATTCACATGATGTAGAATTGCACCTTTGGTGGATTGTGTAGAAGACTTGAAGACATCAATATGTAGCCGCAACTTTCCTGAGTTGTTGCTACCTTTTCATTGGACCAGTACCTGTGTGACTTCAGTGATCATGGGAGATCAGAGTGTACTCCATTGTATACAGATATCTTCAGATTGATTTTGAGACTGGTTTTACTAGGCCTTGTTCATGACTATGACAACCTTTGGCATGTAACCACATTTGTGTTTTCTTATTCATGGCCACATACAGTTTTTTGGTATATTTTCACATGGATCAATGTAATTCAAGTTGGCAGCCATGTATGCAAAGTCAGTACAGATTGTAATGAGCAAATAGTTCTTCCAGCTGGGTCCCTATTACTCCACTTCTAGGTTTTTATAATGTATTTTAGCCATTGCATATACTCCTCTGACCTCACACATTAGGGGGAATCTATTATAGCAAGATTTTTCTCACCCCATGAAATCTTGCACATAAGGCCTTTTTCCATTTCCCTATGCAGACTTGAAGTCCCTTTTTGCAAATCCCAGAGCTAAAAATATAACATTTTCCACATATACGCACCTTGCCTACTATACAACATGCATATATGCAGGTTACACCACTACAGCCCGTGTACATCGGAAAATGTGCCCAAAATTAAAAAATAGTGTCGGGTTTCCATGTCACGTCCTGAGATCAATGATCCTTGGCCTTCCATATACTTGAAACGTTCTGACTCAACCCTTCAGTTTCACTTGAAGGCTATAAATGGGCCAAATTCGAGCTATGGAAAAGAGGAAAAATAATTCAACTTTGAGAGCAAAGTTACTCTGGAGGAATTATTCACTTCACATTGAGTCTGCATCCATTTTGCAAGATACCAGATATATAAAATATGCAGAACAGAAACGAAATGCTAGAAATGACAGAATAACAGTAAAATATCCAGCATAATCTTCACAATACACA
>ML789114.1:507981-538839 GCA_009831015.1 Picea engelmannii | reverse complement strand
CAACTTGCATTCGTCTCCTTATTTCTTGATTTGTTTTAGGGCACCAAAACAATTTAAACAATTCTAACTTAAGGAATCATATGTAGACTCTCATTGTATTTCACTCCATTACCATATCTTAATTTAAAATGGACTTAGACTGAATTTGATTTCATGTCTCCATATATGTTAGAGGGAACCTGTAATGATCCCTCCGTTACGACTAGGAAAAGCGAAGCACAATAGGTAAAAAATTTTTTGGATTAGAATAAGGAATCAAGACAACATAAATAATAGCATTTCCAGCGACACATCATCACAATTATTAACAACGCTCATAAACACATTAACATAATTATTAGTGATACATAATTAACACATCAACACTTTAGATAACATTATATAATCAACAAGTATCTTAAAAATAATGACGCATAATCAACATGACATCATAACTAAAATCATTACAAGAGACACCTCAAGGATATCAATAACGACACAATATAGTGGATTAACATAAATTCTAGCTTCACTTAGTCAAAGCATAAACATATAAATAATAGTGCAATTATGTACATCACGATTACCTGGACAAAATATACATAAAGATCCACCATGTCACTGAACATTAAATTAACTACTCTCCCAACCTATACTGCATGGTTAGGACCTATAGGACACATAAGCAACACTTAAGCCCAAGATTCATCCGATTGATTTTGACCATTTAAGGTCTCAGGGATGGTGACTGTTCTGAGGAGCAAGAAGGTGTCTAAAATCCTGCTAATCTGATGAAGCCAACAACAACTAGATCAATCAATCAATCATAAACATAAATTATTCATGGCGCAAGAGTAAACAATTCTAAAACAAACACACATCCACATAATTATTAGTGCACAAGTAATCGTCAACTTTATTTTCAAGGTGCAAAAGTAATCATCAATTCTATCTACATGGTGCAATAAATATGATAAAAAAACAATCACCAATCACATTAAATTCACGGTGCAAGATAATATATCAACTCATTCAAACATACATCACCTCATTTTAATGGCGCAAGAGAAATCATCAGTTTATTTTCATGGCACAAAGAAGTCATAAATTTTATTCCCATGGCGCAAAGGTAATATGATTACATAACCCATTAAGAAACTAAAGGAAGGCCAACTATAAATTCTTTGCAAGGCAAGAAATACATTACCAAACTTTAAATCTTCTTCGAAAAATTAAACAAGAGTAAGAGGAATTTACATACAAAAGAATAACAAGCACAAGAACCTGGTTCAAGCTTAACCTCAGGTAGAGATCTAAAAAAAAATATCATAGTTTCAATACTATATATAACACTGAATCCTTAATTTCAGCCACACCTCATTAAACATGAATCATAATTGTGGGAAATTATGCCAATAAAATGGAATATGATAAGTTCCTTCAAAACATAAAAATCAATAGATGGGATTAAACAAAGTCTAACTCATTATTTTAAAAACATGCAAAAATCCTTAACAAAAATTAATATACAATATTTAAGGTCACCAATTATACTACCACCCCTTATGTCACAACTTAGACCACACTGCCTTATATCATTTCCTTCTTAATATTTATATAAATAATACATGTATATGTGAAACTACACCCTTTACAACCTAAGGAAGTAATAAACTACTTTCTACATTCTTACTAAGAGTATGAAGTCTCACCATCCAAGAATTCTATGTAACATCCTCAAAAATTAGAAAAATCAAATCTATGTTGCATTTTGAAATAAATTTCCGTTTTTGGAAAATTTGGATTTGGAAATTATTTTCCATTTATGGAAAATCCAAATTTGGAATTTTTTGATTATGTAATTAATTATTTGATTATTGTTGGGAAAATATTTTACTTCCCAACTATCCTCTTTTGTTGTGAAACTTTTCTATACTCTTATCTTTTCTTTAAGTTATATAAAGTATATCTCAAACAAGTTAATTGTCTAATATAGGATTCTCTTTATCATGGTCGAGGAAAATCCTACTTTCTATTATCAATTCACTATTACAATTATGCCTATACATAACGAGCATTATTTTGACATGTGGGTTAGTGAACGTTTTATAGCAATAATAAATTTACTACAAGAGTTCATTCCAAAATATTTAGTCATTTGTCCTTGAGGTCTTCTCTTCTCAGCATTATACCTCTTACGTCTCAAAATTATATCCTCTATACCTACATAGTACTTACTAACTTTGGTATATAGCTCTTTTCTTGTCCATTTATAACACTTTCAAGTTCTTTCCCCTACCATGAAAGACATTTTTAACAATGGGAAGCATGTGTTCATCATTCCTCATATAGATTTATTTATTTACTTATCTTTTTTCAAACTGAGTTTCTTCATAGGGAAAAATCCTTGTTAGTGAACAAGTAGTTGCTAGACCAATTAATGAATTTCAAGGTGTTTCCTCCCATTTAGATAACTCATCCCTCTTACAACAGACTCATGCGTAATGACTAATAGAACTCGGTTGATATACCATGCCACGCCTTATGACATAATAAAACATATTGTCATGATACTTCACTTATCATTCTAAACTCAAGTTTTAAATTCACAACATAGGATCACTTACAATATCCATTTGAATGTTAATTAGAATGTGGAACTAAACATAAGTACCTACTACAATCTTATGTTGTCAATATAGCCACACTAACCTACATAATGATTAAGTACAATGCACAGCTTCCTCCTTCGCACTACACTCTCTCTAGGGTCAAGACTGTTTCCCACTCACTCCTAAGTATAGAAGAAACCCAAGTGCATAATATATGCTCCTAAGATAGTAAAATTTCAATGGTACACCACACCAAATTCTCCATTAACTATGTAATATTTTTCTAGCCAATGATAAGTTTAAAAGTTGTTGACCTTCTCATGAAAATAACCTCTCACAAGTGGTCAATGTCTTTCTTGGAACAATGACATATAATTTACTCTTAGCATTACTAAGGTTAGATAATCTTTAAGTGTTACTCTACAAGCCATACTTAGGATTGATAAGGTTAGATTATTCCTTATATAGATTGTGCATAGTCTTATTTCCTTCCTTTACAATATCCTGTCCTATCAAAAAAACAAAACCTATTTCAATGGTTTAAATTAACATAAAATACACTAAATTAGTAGATCTAGTAGGAATAACATGTAAAGTAATAGCCTACTAGGAGCAGTAGCATATAAAGTAATAGTTGTAGAAGATGATGTTGGTTGGGTTTAAGCAACTGCATTGTAAGAGGGCAAGAGTAAGATAAAAACAAGAAAGGGTTTGTTTAGGGAAGAGTAAGGCAACAAGCAAGAGGTCGCTACTGCATGGAGATGAGAGAAGTTGAAATGGTTAGTTTCAATTATGGGAGAGGTACGTGAAATGTGAGGTAGCTTCGAATGTGAATCACTATCCCTAACCTTCCAATCAGGAGTTAATTACTATTAGGGATCTACCCTTGCTCATAAAGTGAAAAGTGGATCCATGCTAGATCAAATGTGTAATCATATGTTGTGTTTCTTACTTTCACATAGTTTGATATCAGGCCTTATTCAACCCCCCCTACACAAATAATGATATGCATGTAATAAAGAGAACTTCTCATTGGAATGACTCCCATGAGGTGATGCCAATGGAAAACATCATGTTTCTAACCACAGTGGGACCCTACACTCTAGTGATCTAGTTATTTATTATAGATAAGCCATTGTCTTAGAATATGTTATTGCATCACCTATGGATACATTACATGCATGTGATTATGTCCATGTTGTATCAGTGTGTAGAAATTGATTTAGAGAGGCATGTTTACATTATCCTAGAGACCCGATGCCCTTAGAGCATTATGCTATTCATCCCCCTAATAATGGAAATCAAGTATTATCCTGTCTTTAGTGGATCCTACTTCAGATGAAACTCCACCTATCACCTATATAGGTGTTTGGGCTGAATTTATTCCCCTGGTAGCACGGGCTAAATTCATTTATTGAAGCATATTTTCATACTATGTTTCGAAGCATTTGGATGTTCTGAAGAATTTGGTCTATCATTTCTTATATTCACTTGGACATGCTATGATTGGTAGTCATTTGATGAATTCGGAAACTCATTTGAATTGTCATAATCACATCTTTGTTTGGATCCCTTAAGGTGGGAGTACCTTACTGGAAATTCACATAGTCTTTAGTCTCTATCTATAGTTTATTAGTGGTTTCTTAGGTATTTTACTTCTCGTTGTATTGTTCTTTTTGTATGTTTTCGTTGATCTATTCTTTTAGATAATTGGTGCTCACGAGGCGGTGGTTTAGGTACGACATTACTCCATTTTAGGATACGATTCGTTCCCTATAGGTATGAGAGGTAGATGGTTTCCTCATACTAGTGGAGAACCAAAAGTGTTTCACTTATAAACATAAGTTCCCTGGCAAGATAGATATTTCTCCATATTTTCTAGCCCCTACCTTCCCTGGCTCACTACTGAGCTTTAGGGATGAGCTATACACTTTGACCAAAAATTCATATGCTAAAGTGGGAATTCATTGAGAGGTGAAACTAACTGCAGATTACGCTTACGAGTCGTAGACCGTAGAGTACCAATAGCTTGGTTAGCTATTGCGGATTATGGGGCCTCATCCACTGATAAGGAGAGATATCATTATGAAAGATGCACACTCTGAGATCGTTAGTGGATATTACAGAATCTCCACTTAGACCTCATGGTTCAATCCTGATCCAACGTAATGCCCAAAATTTTCACCTTAACTTTCGCTACTACCAAACACAAAGGATAAATTCGTAGATTTGTCTATTGTATGATGCATGCTACGCACTTGGTGGGCTGACGAGTTGCAATCACTGAGATGCATTTCAATATTTCAATTTCTCACTTGACCCAGTCTCAATCGAGAGGCAAAATGTGCACTCTCTATTGTATATGATGCAAACCGGTTCTATGGGTTCTATGTCTGGTCCATTAGACATGAAAGTGACTGAGGATTTTCTCATCTAGATAAACACCACAACAAAGGAGGGAGTAGAGGCATATACATATGCACTAGGGACAGAGTCAGTTGATGAAATGACTCTACAGTTTTAAGGCATTTTCGGTGTAATATAGGAGTTACAACTATTATAATACGTTTTTATTGAGGCGTGGAGCACCATATTTATTTTTCGAAGAGTTTTCCTTGCTCTTGTCGATTCCTAAAAAGTCCATGGTAATAATCTCCTGCACTTGCGACATTCTCAGAAATCAAATAAAAAAACCACTTGAGAAAACAACTGACCCACAACCTGTGTCACTTGATCTATATTATATACAAAGAACAATGGCGAATCTTGTGAGTTGATTTTAGTGGATTTATTGCAATTAATTGTGGTAGATCGTTGAGCATGATGGTTTACATCAGTGGGCACTCTATTCAAAGATGGGGCATGACCAAATGAAAATCAATATGCACTGATTGAAAACATTCTAAACACACTGGTTGATTATTTATAGAAATCACGGGTTGTTTATCTACATATTACGAAATCAAGAAATAAAAATTATGGCAGGGAATAACACCCCCAAACTACCACTTTAAAGAAACTTCAAGGAACAACTCCCATACTATCACATTAGCATGTGGCTCGATATAGGAGATCCTTCTTTCACCGCTATAATTTTATCCTCTCTTATCCCCTGGTTAAAGACAAAACATAGAATATTGTCTAAGTTCCAAGGGTACCTCACATATTTAGAGATTATTATTTATCCACTGTAAGGAACAACTCCCCATACTATCACATTAACGTGTGGTTCAATATAGGACTACCTGAGATCCTTCCAATCACCATTACATATTTCCTTGTTTTAGGTAGACTTTAAATGCAACATGAATATTGTCAATGAGCCTTATCACTTCCTTAACGTTCATACAAATTCATTAAATGATATTCGTTCAACCAACCTAGAACAACGACCCTTCGACCAACCAATTCCCAACCTTTTCTTTGTAGGTCCATGCGAATTATATGAAAAATATAAAAAAATAAAATTCTCAGCTTCTGAATTCTGAAATACCCTATCATAATTGTTTGTTTTGTATCTATTTCAATATCGAGGATCAAGCCCTAGATCATATCTCTTAGGGTATTTGCATCCAAATTGTGGAAAAGGGGTTTCTTCCGGATTCGATCTCAAGGCCTTCAAGATGATGCACATGAAATTTTACTGGGGAAGACAGGTGACCGTGTTGTTTGACAGCTAGAAGACTCTATCATGGCTTGGTTACTCACTTACCCTTGTTGCTCATTTTTTTTTTTTTATTTCATGAATATATTGTCAATCTCCGTTCTCGTTTCAAGGGGGTTTTGAGTTTACTTCAGCTAGGTTTCAGTGCTCAGTGCAGTAGGAGGACACTGAAATAGTCAAAATATTTGTGTTAGCTTGGAATGGGGTTTATCTCTGCAATGTGGCAGTGCTCAGTGTAGCAGGAGGACATTGAAATAGTTAAAATATATGGCCGCAAGGTCGGTTAACAGGTCATTGATGACAGGTCAGAGATATCAGGTTTGGGTTTCGATAGAAAAGTGATGGCAGGTTAGATATATCATATTAGCTAGAAAAGTGAGCTATCTAATAGGAGAGAATCTTACAACCACACACACATTGCAGAGGAATATGGCATCAATGCGTCTATTCCAAATCTTCATGTGGCTATGTTTATTTCCTTTCTATTTCTCAGATGTCAAAGCCAAATGAACAGGCTGTAAAGTGGCCCTCAGCTCCTTTTACATCACTCAAGGCATTAACATCACATATATTTTAACTCTCTTTAATTATGTTGTCACTTCTGAAACCCTGAAGACCTGTAACAATGGTGTAATCAACAATGATAATTTCATAAATTTGGCATTAGGATCGGGATTCCCTTCTCATGCGATTTCCTAGGTGAGGGCGATAACAGGTACATGGGACATCTATATGAATATAACTTGAATGGTGGTGACACCTATGATATAATTGCAGGTAATATGCAAACCTCACCACTACTCCATGGCTGCAAAAGGTGAATTCTTATAATGAAAATTCTATTCTGGAGGGTTCAACAGTAAATGTTAGTATCAATTATTCATGTAGGAATGTTGAAATCAACAAATACTATTGGCTCTTCCTCACATATCTTCCCATGAATCCCACTACCGACAATCTCTCCATCCTCAACCAAACCAACAATGTCCCCTCCTCCTAGTTGACAACGTATAATCCATCTGTTGATTTTTCCAATGCCCGTGGGATTTATTTCGTGCCTAATCAAGATCCAAATGGAAATTATCTCCCTTTAGATCCAAGTGGAAGCGGAATTGGTGCAGGGACGATCGCAGGAATTTCCATTGGCATTACTTTTGAACTGCTTTTTATTGCTATTGGGATGTTCTATATTTATGCCTATAAACACAGGAAGGCAAAGAAGTCACTTCTGTGACAAATCACTAATAAAGATGGATCTGCAAATAATAAAGGCCATCTAATACTGAATATCTTGTATATTTAACCAATGTACTATGTAAGTTGTGAAATATTGACATACTGGGCAGAAAGGAAAACTTAGGATGAAGTTGACATGCACCAGGAAAATATAATATTCAGAGTAGAGAGAGAGGTTTATGATAGGGTTTAAAGTGGAAAAGGGGAGGAAAATATATTCTCCATTATAATCTCTGGTGAAGCAGCACACAACTACATATATGGGAAGGAAGGATGCAGTCCTCCGATATTCCTCCAAATATGACCATTTATATCAACAATCTCAATGAGAAAACCAAGTTAGACGAGCTCAAAAAGTCTTTGTATGAATTTTTCTCTCAATTTGGAAAAATTGTAGATGTTATTGCCCTCAAAACTCTGAAGCATCGGGGTTAGGCATGGGTTGTTATTTTTTATGAAGTCTCTGCTACTACTAATGCACTCTGGAAAATGCATGGCTTTCCCTTCTATGATAAACCAATGAGAATACAATATGCTAAGACAAAGTCGGATGCCATTCCAAAGGCTGATGGCACTTATCTCCCTAGGGAAAAACAAAGGAGACAAGATGCGAGAGTTGAAAGGAAGCATAGGGAACAACATCATGAAACTCAACAACTTGGGGTGATTCCCAATGCAACATACCCATCTGGATATGGTGCACCAATTCTAATTCAGGGCTTATGGAAAACCAAGAATGAAGATATGGCTAAGTTGTGTGCAGAGGCAGTGTATCTCAAAACAAAATTTAAGAAGTTCTACCTCAGACATATTGACAGGGTTGATATCGATTGTCTTTTCACATTTTAAATAATAGGAATTCAATTCTGATGCTGACGCTCTAGCAAATACTGCTATTAATCTTCCAAATGGTGAATGGATTTCAAGTAAAGTTGGTGCCATGGGATGTGGTGCATAACAAACTAGTTATATAGATTGTTCTTTGGAATTTGATGAGTTTTGTGTGGCTTCACTAAAATCTCAGAGTTAAAAGTTTGTGCAGACAACATGATGTCTCAACATGGGTGCTAGATGTCAATTTTATCAATAACAACTGAAGAATAAACTAATTTTTGTGCATACAATATGTGATGTGTTAACATGGATGCCAGATTTGGATTTTATCAATAATCACTACAGCAGCAACATACCCAGTATAGATAGAATTTAGAAAATATCCATTCCCATTGGGAAGTTACATTTTTGTGAACCAACGACTATTCTGGTGATTGAGTTATGTTGTGGATTTGTTTGACAAAGAAATTTCCACTATCTGGTCACTGTCTCTTGTTTTCTTCCAATTTTTCTCATCAAACAAGAACTCTTCCGGATCAATCATCAAGAGAAACCAAGAGAATATGTGATAAGTGATGGATTATGAGTTAATATTTACTTTTTGAGTTAATTTGTACTCTTCTTCATGGAGTTGAGGTATAGAGGTGGTATGCCATGTAACAAACCAAATTGGGTTGCAGATTTAAAAAGATAAAATCTCAGTGTTGTGGGTGGTCAATCCCAGGTTTCAGTTTTGTAACTGGGCTCTGATACCATATGTAACACCCATACAGGATGTTAAAAAATTAATCTTTCATTTTATACATACACAATAACAACTTCATTTTAGCATAATTTCATTGATTTTCATTTACACAATTCTCCTACATTTGCTCAATGATAAATCTAGATAACATGATGAAATAAGTAATGTGTTAACTCTATGATTTAGAAATTAAAAAAAAGTATATACAAAACATTAATAACCAAATACCACTGAAAAATACCTCCTCTTTAGCTTGTCGAAGCTCATCGGCTGTAATGTAGTCCTGGGCGCTTCCAAACATTGTTTTCTCGCTTTCCCAGAGTAAAAAAACAAAATCCTCCCTGCCAACTAGGAGCCTAGCCGGCTTCCTAGATCCAAGAAACCTTTCGATTTATTGGCCCTCTGTGCCCATGACTCCAAGAACAACAAATCACAAATGCTCAAAGAAAACTATCATAAGAATCATATCTTCCAATAATTTCACAACCTCTCTTCATGCTCAAACCTCTCCATCCTGCCTTCCTTACCACTTATCTTCCCTATTTATCAAGTTTCCATACACCCTTCCCCAAGTCTCCTCAACCACCCTCATTATTATCCATCAACCTCCCTTATCTAGATATTTTGGGAAAATCTTAAAATAAAACTAAATATAAATGACTTGCATTAAACAACAATAAATAAAATGAAAAGTCTTTCTTCTCATGCTAGCTAATAAATGCTATTTGATAATTTTCCCAAAATGTACATAACACCCCACCATGCTCATTTAATTCATCATACCCACCATCTATCAAATTCAAGAAGGTATTTAATGCTTCTAGATATTTTGTAGGCAATGTAATTTACATATTCAATAAACATTCAATTAAACAGTTAATAATTTACTTTAATAATTAATACATTAATTACTTATACCAGTGTACATGGGTAGGGTATGTGTGCGTAGCTAGTGAACACATATCTCATGTATGTACTAATAATAAACAATCATTACCTCTAGTTCATAGTTCCTATATGACCACTAAGACATGTAGGACAACCAATCAAGTAATGCATCATTTAATAATATTAACGAACTAAATTACACCAATTCATCAATAACTCATTGTCACACTTAAAATATCAATAGGAAATCAAAGAGGGTTTTAAACATGGTAGGAACCAAGTGAGTAAATAACAGTGGCATCTCTAATCCTCAATCAATATTATCAACTAACATCGAAGCATCCTTCCTTCCTAACCTACTTCCATCTTCCATCCTATCCTTTCCTCTGTTGGACTAAGATGGAGCGTCAACTATATTGACCTAAATCCAGATAGAACGAGTAAGTGGAAGTGTCATACATCTCAACCAAGCTTCCCCAATAGGCAACTAGCAGTCGTCATCACACGTCTAGGGGAGCGTGACTTCACACAACCCTCCCACGACTCTAGGTTTCGAAGGATAAATGGTGGGAAATACCTCCACCCCTCCTTATAGAACTAGGTTCAACACCCTATATTGATCCATGTTGTGAAACTATTGTTCTTAGAGTCACGTCATCAAACAATCACTTTGGGCAAGTTGTGTGTCCTGTCAAAACCACACTAACCACAAATCATAGCAATATTTTGAATCATAAATTAGATAATAAGTACAACATATAGCATATACTATATTCTTGATGTCTATGACATCTAAGAAACCTCAACACTACAGTCATTTGGCTATTGCATAGCTCATTAACCTATAAGTTGATCCACCAATAACTCATATCTATGCATATACATAATAATTTCATATAAGGATCCATATTTGTATTGACGTTCAATTAAAGAAATGCATGTTTATTTTTATCATGTATGGTATCTTTTATGCATTGATATCATAACTTGAACTAGTATCCACATACCTAAATTCCACATTTTAACTTGCATGTTTAAACAAACCAAAGAGCTATCATCATCATGAATATATAACATTGAAAATAATATCATGCAACATAAAAATATGTACATATCTCAAATATCTATCTCAATCTAACTGAGCCCAAACAAATGTTAAGAATTGAATTACTAAGATGAGTAAACAATCAATCTTCTAACTCCCTAAAGGTCAGGATATCGGGCGTTACAATTTCCATTTTTGGAAAATTTGGATTTGAAAATTATTTGCCATTTATGGAAAATCTGAATTTGGAATTTTTTGATTATGTAATTAATTATTTGATTATTGTTGGGAAAATATTTTACTTCCCAACTATCCTCTTTTATTGGACAGATGTATGAGACAAAATTTTAATAAAATTAATGCTGGAAGAAAAATGGAACAGCCAGGTTAAAAATAGCTGACCATGAGTCCATGAGTGGGGAACACGTATGAGTTACCTCAGGGATGATTTTTACAAGTGGAAAAAATTGAATTTGACCACTAGTAGCCCCTAAAAATCAGGGATTTGTAAAACTGCAAATTTCCCTAAGGAGGGAAAAGAATCAAAGAACTAGGCACAAGATTATATGCAACATATGTGGGAGGCAGGACACTGCTTAGTATGTTGGGAAAGAATTAAGAATTGGTTGTTGTTATGAACACTTGTAGTGCTAGAAAAATCATATTATGATCTATTGATGGTGACTATAGTTGAGGAGGATAATTCAGATTCACCCTTATGGACTCACGGTGAGGCTAGGGGGTGACCAACACAAGTAATTGTGGTTGTTTTGTTCTACGGTTGGGTGGAACATGGATGTTCCTTTTGTTTTCTAGCATCAACTTATTAAAATATGTATCTCAGCTATGAATTTCATTATTGATGTTATATTTTATGGCTTGCTACAGTATAATAATATTGGTAATAATGTATATTTGAATTATGATTGTGATATATATACATTTGGCTATATATATAGGTATGCATATATAAATAAATAGCAAACTATGTGTATATGCGTATTGGCCATTAAGAATCTTTATTTTGATTTCTGTTTGAATGTATACACAACTGAATACTACAAAAATTAAAGAAATCATAATGTATTGTTAATATAATACTATCATGGTGAGAATAGGTGGAAAGAATAAAAGTGCAAGTACATTCTTTATTTACATATATTACTCAGAAAGATTGTGGATACAATAGACTTCATACTGTCTTGCAAAAAGTAACTATTACAATCAATAGGTCTTTATCCAAAAATTACAGTTGGGGTACCATAGGACCCAAGAGTTCCATAACTTTTGTGTTTCTAATAACATAACTCTCTAGCTAAATAAACTTAAATGTAAAACCAACTACATGAAACTATCCGCAAATTCTTGCAAGGACTGGTGGAAGAAGATGGAACCTAAATGCCTTTTATGGATAGGCAGAGTACCTCACCAAGTGTATGGGGTGCCTTCCAAGCCTGTAAGAAACAAACAAATGATATTTAGTAAATTATTAAAGTACAAAATTATTAAAATTGCAACAAAGTAAAGAATTTAAATTACTGAAATTGGGTTTCAATGTTGAAAGAGGCATCCTCGCCATATTGTGAAGCCACCAATCCAAGACAGAGGAGGGAAGTGGGTGAGTTGTTAGCCTAATGGGTTCCCTCACAAGATAAAAAGGACCCATCATGAGTGTTTATACTTGTAAAATATTAAAATATTGTGCAAGAAGAAGAATAAGAAAAGTCTTTCATTTAAGAACATAAATCATGATAACCTGTATGAATTAAATTGATAAAGTGAAAGGAGTAATAAAGTAAAATGGATACCCACATAAACAAATTTTTAATAACTGGAGAATAGTACTTGGAAGGAGGAATTAAATATCTTACAGATGGCAAAAAATACTGTGAGATAATCATATTAAACATAGTCCCTTTATTACACAGGCATGCTAATGGATATTAAAAAAATTCTATAAGTATTATTCCAAAGAGAGTGTATAAGATAAAAACCGTACTATAAAAAAAAATCAAACATAGAACGATTATTCAATATATGATGATCTCTAATAGAGGTAAACGATAACACAGTACACATAAATTTAACAATAAGTTAAAGTGGGATATGAATCTTTGTGATTATGTTGTTTTATGCACAAAAAATGGTTTAAAACTCTGCGGGCTCGGCCCCGTACCGACAAGGTATCCAATGCATGCAAGTAAGAGGCCCCTTCATTATTGAAGTCAAGAATCGTATTGTTAAAATAAAACAAGGTTCTACGATGGGTCTATATCGATTGGTCACGAGGGTTTAGTAAGTAACCGAACAACTTTGTCCTCTTGACAGAGATACCCTTTTGAGGTCCACAAAAATATTTGCTTTTCATCTTCGGGGGTTAGGGTTTTGGATTTTATTTATGTTAAAAAGGCCTTTAGAGCCTTGTTGTAATCATATTCTAGTGAATGCGAGTATCCCTCGCATCTCTTCTCAAGGATAATATGTCACCAATCTAGTGATTCTTTCACTCTTTATTTCTACGATTTTGTACATTTCGCTCATTAAAGAAATTGTGTATTATTGTATCTTTGTGTTTATGGTTGCATCTATGATATATTTCTGGTAAATTATTGGATATTCAAGATATCTTTGTATATTTATATATTATATTTTCACTCTCATTTCGTGCCAAAAATTATCCAGATCAGTGGTATCAGAGGAGGATACTCTTGATCATTTTTCAGTGCATGTCCCAGACGAGGTCCGAGTATAGCAAGTTGGGTCTCGATCTTGTTTCTATTGAGGACAATCTCTCTCACAAGCCGAAGAAACTCTCCATGGGGGAAGAAAAGAGAAAAAATGGAGCAGAAGATTCTATCAATCCGTTTCTTGAGCAATCTCTCACGTGACAGAGGGACGAAATGGTGGATAATTTTCCCGCATCCTTCAATGACTTTCTATAGCAGCAAGAACATATTCATCTAGTGGCCACTTTGGAGGCACCTCACCTTTCAAGGTACAAGTTATTTTTGACATTCTCATATTTGAAGGTTAGATAGATGTGGATGCCCTAGAAAAATGGTTAAATTTGCTAGAAGGTTATTTATATGTTCATAATTTATATGACAGGGAACATATCACCTTCACACTCCTTAAGGCTCTCCCCCATGTAAAAAATTGGTGGGAAACCTACTCGGAGAAAAGTTGCACAAAGGAGTCTCGAATATATGTGTTCGAGCCCACTTGGGTTTCTTTTGTGGATGCGGTCAAGGAACAATATTACCCTGTTGACAACTATGATGATGAGTACATGATATGGTCCACACCGCGGAAAGAGAGGGGCCAAGAAGTTCCAGAGTTCACCAATGCATTCCATACCTTACGCACCAAGATGGGTATCAAATACTCTGAGCGAAATATGGTTCTCAAATACCACAAGGCTCTAGTACACACATTCATCCAAACTGAAATGGATTTTATGGACATCTCATCACTGGGTGCTTTTTATCGAAATGATGTTAAAATCAAGAAGATATTTAAGCACCAGAACAAGCAGGAGTTCAGGTCTCCGAATCTGTAACAACCAAAGTATGGTAAAGATGGCCCTAATAACCAGCCTTTAGAAAACCAATCCAAGCCATAGGAAAAGAAGGGTAATGGAAATACGAAGGACATTGGAAAATGGTGCGATTTCCAAAAGTCCTCTCGCACAACACCGATGAATGTCACTCAAAATAGTCATTGGTGGTTGAGATCAAATTAAAGGATATGAACCCTGATTCAGAAAATACTAGTAGAGTACATATCTATAACATCCCGCCCTGGTGCACTGAGCAAACTTATTTTTAAGGACACTTGCTCGCAAGTGATCCAATTTTTTATGCTATTAAAACTTTTGATTTTGATATGAGGGGTCATGGGTTGATGACATGTTGTTTTACCGCATTGACATAGACATGCGCTATTGACTCGGTTTTACTGAGTGTGCAGGATTTTGGACCTTGAGGATGCAGAGGCATCGATGGAACCTCTTGGACTCTAGATCGAGCCAGAGAGTGTACCATTGGGGTTTGATTTTTTTTTCTATGATAATAGCACATCTGATTAGATGATATGATATGGATATATTCTGACATGATTTGTTGATGATGCAGGCTTGCAATAGCTTGCCGACCAGACTCACATATGGAGTAAAACGAGTCACGCACGACTACCAAAGATGTTGAGGGAGAGGTGTGGAAAACATCCCTACCACAGCCTACTAGAACTCCCACCATGGCTCAAATCGTAGGTTAACGATTACCTAGTTCGAGAGGACCCATGATGCCCTAAGTGATCAGAATCTGGACCAGGGGTCTAAAATTTGCTCATTTTTCAAAGTGCTCAGAATGCGACAAAAACAATGCCATTGCGTCCGTCTCGTTCTCCTGATTCCGGCGGTATATTTATTTTTGCAAACGGAGTCCGTATGGAGAAGTTATCGAGGTCTGTTCGCCGAGCCAAACAGGCAAAAATAATGATGTTGATTGTACCTGTCCGTACAGTCCGTACAGGACATGTGGCAGGACCGTACAACACACATGGAATGTCCGTACAGGACACGTGGTAGCTCCTGGGCATGACATGTGTCATGCAGTTATGGGCTTTTCAACATACGTTTGACCAGTATTGAAGTGACACGTGTCACCATTGGATGGGTGACACATGGCACATGCTGACGTCAGCATCCGACGTGGCCCAGGATGACGTGGCGATTGGTGATTAGTTGTCAGTTGGCAAACCAAGTTGCGACATGTGGCAGGCATTTAATGGTTACAGCTGGACGAGTCGTATGGCGACACGTGGCATCTTCTTGGGCGAATGAAAGGGTGCCACGTGGCCTAATCAAGGGATGCCATGTGGCACCCTAGGTTTGACTAATTGGTTCGTTTATTAAAAATTTGTGGAGGTCACGGGGTTCGACCCCCGGACCTCCCCACCATACAAGCGCCTTAACAAAGTTCCACCAACCACTATTCCGTTCGTTAGTACTTGAAAGGTACACGCATTTGTTTGTAATTAAATTAAGCATTTGGTGTGTTTGGTGGGGGGTCGGGCCGGGGCTAGCCCTGACCCCCGGTTCTATGGCGTATATATGACCTCAATCCAATGTTTTGTGCGTGGGGTTGGTATTGTATATGCCCACGTTTTATTTACATAGCGCGGGTTTCAACTGCACTCGGTTCTATGGTATATTACATAGGATCAAACCTTGTATCCATTGGCGCGCGCGGTTTGGATTTTTAACAGTCAACACACGGTTACATTTGCCAACACATTTGACCACTATTTAAAATTGCATTTGCGCACGGGTTTTCGAATGTTAACACCCGCGGTCACATTATTTGCCATATGACTGTATTATATATGTGCGTGGGCTATGTTTTGTACAGCCACGGTTCCATTGTATTAAAACATGTGACCCTACCCTCTATCAATTGCGCGCGGGGTTTTTTTGTTTTGGTTTTTAAAACATACACCCACACAGGCGCTCGCCACTTGTAAAGACCTGGATTCAACATGGAACGGGTAACCTTTTTGTGCGCGATTAACATGGCCACATGGCCCCATGCGCCCATTACCTCCGACCTTGGGGGGCTTAGTTCGCTAATGGTGCGACAAATTAGCGCATTTCGTGGGACGCGCGGGGGTGCTAGGTTTTGGCATGAGAAATGCCTGGAGCTAGGTTCATGCTCCCAGAGGTGCAATATGGTGAGCTGTAACTGAGCTTGGAGAAAGGAAAAATGGTAGCAAGCATAACTTGATGAGTTTTTGACCGAATCAGGTGCCGTAAAAGCCCAGCTAGGGGTTTTTGGATGTCCTGAGTCCATTGGAACCATTTTCACAGGAATTTGAAGAGCCCATTTTCATTTTTTTCCATTTGAAGTTTGAGGAAGCTTCAGGAGCCTTAAAGCCCTCATTGTTTGAGGCATTGCTCAGATGAGCACATATCCATTTTATGAGACTGAATAGACATTTCTGACTATTTATTATGCTCTGAACACATTGGGATAGGTTTCATATCCATTGGAGGACTTCTACAGGTGTTTTCATCCCATTGAAGCTCAGTGAAGCTTGGAGGTCACATGTAGAAGAGGTCATTGCTGGATGAGCCATTGTCCATTTGCAGAGTTTTTACAGTCATTTTTGGGGTTTTTATGTATTCTGAACTCAATGGTACAGTCTGTAAATCCATTTGAGTTGAGAAGCATCTTGTAAAGATCATTTTTCAAACTAATCCCAAAGATCCAAGTCCATTGAAGGAGGCTCAAGGAGATGTAGCCCAGAGAGGGGTGAACTCCTTTATCATCTTGTTGTTGTTGTTGTGAGTTACTGTGTTATTTGTTGTACTTTTTATGGCTGTGTATTAATTTATAACACATGATAAATCTTTTAAAAGAACATTTCTTCACACATACACATTGAGAAGAAGAACCCAGAACTTAACACATAAACCATCTTGCATAATTTAACACATGAAGCAAGGTCCCGTTAAGGTTTAATTTAATGAGGTAGAGGGTTCTTGCATAGCATAACAAGTCAGCCTTCTATTTTCAGATCACTAAGGGAGGACTGTGACAGTCGCTCACGATGATTCTAAGTGGTGTGCAATAAGGCAGGGGCCTTATTCCTTAGAGGCGCTTAGTCTCCCACAAGTTCACCTGGCGGAGTATTGACTCCAGGGGTTATTGATGTCTACCAAGTCAGTCAAGAGGCAAGTGAAACCCTTGGAGCATGTGGTGCATCCTGAAGGGCACATCACGCGAGAAAAATGGAAAGTGGTGAGTGGCACCCTTGGATCACGTAGTGCGTCCTAAAGGGCACATCACAAAAGGGAACAAATGAGGCAAGTGGCACCCTTGGAGCACCTAGTGCGTCCTGAAGGGAACATCGCGTTGTTGATAATAGAGGAATGAACCTAGATGGCCTTAGGACGAATAACGTGTTAAGTATCCTTAAAACAAATTCCATAATTAAATGTTGCCCAATATGAAAATTTAAGGTTTAAGTCTAAACTATGCTAGTGGTGAAATTTTATCTCTCTATAAAAAAAAATAATAATATTAATAATAAAAATAAAAACCACATGAATAATAAATATGATCTTCATTAAATCTTGTAACATAAAAGGAGTAAGAAATTAATTGTTTCAAAAAATCTGTTGGATTAAAATTTAAAAAAGGGAATTAATTGTTTTATTACTTTGATAATTTAAAAATAGTAATTAAATAAGAAAAGGGAAAAAGGGGTTAATTTCCACACCATCCTTTTTGAGTTCTAAGTAAAATGGGGAAAGAGGGAAAAATCTAAAATATTGGGAAACTAGGAAAAGAGGTAAACATAAAAAGGGGAAAAGGGGAACTTAAGGGAAAAAACAGAAATTCAAACTTAGTGAAGAATCTACCATTTAAGAGATTTCTAATTTAAACTGAATTAGCAATTTAATAGTAGGGAGAGACTTTAAAACCTGTAAGGGAATTTGGGGACACCGAGGAGTGATTCTAGGAGTAACTCTAGGTGGGTGAGGTAAATAAGATAATTCATTAATTAAAGAAATTATTTAATGGAAGAACGTAGGGGATGGGGGACACTTGTATGGAGAAGAATTTTTAGGAATTTATTTTTAAAACTTTAATTAAATGAGATTTTAGGACAAAAAGGAAGTTCGAAACTCTATATAATGAAGGAGGGAGAAGGATGAAGGGGGATATTCTGTTTGCGTAAAGTTACACTGCAGAATTATCTACTTGACTGACTTAACTTGTGGGAGTTGGGATACCCATCTCGGTGAGGAGTAGTAGCTCGGCCTTGTGAGGCGAGCTAGGAGCTAGTTGAAATCTCTGGATAGTGTGTGGCCCCTTTGCGGCTCGGGGGGCTAAGGGGAAAGAAGAGTACACCTAGCATTGGTTGGGAGGTATCGGTGAAGTCTCACCAATCGGAAAGAGGAAGTTGCACGGAGCGTGCGGACGTCACTCACAACGAGTGAACAGGCAACGATACACTTTCTTCATTTGAATGATAGATTGTTGTAGGATTTATGATTTGGATCTGCATGTTTATTTGGGTAGGTAAACTGGTTGTCTAGTATCATGACTGAATTTTTTATAGCCTAGCTAATTGATTGGTTGATTGACTTCCCATGACCTTTGTTTCCCTGCATGTTGTGACCGCCCTGTGGTGATGATTGTGACCATATTGGTTGTTTTCCCTTTGTCCCTAGCTCCTAAGTCCTCGCCTGAGCATTCAGCCAAGAGCCTGATCGACGGTCGTCGCCTTATCATTAAAAGACCTATGGATCTCAATGCCTTTCTTTTCTGTGCAAGGATGATGAGTGAAGGATGAACCTGTTAGCCGACTACCCTCGATGTTGTCCTTGGCTGAAAGTTCGCCTTGCTCCTTGATGCATTTAAATAACCCTGATTTTCTTAATGGCCAAGTTTCTTTAATTCTGTGTTTTTATATAGTGTTGGACAACTTAACTCTGTGTTGATTTATTAATGGTCTTATTCTCTGCGTTTTTGTGTCTACACCTTAAGTTATTTGAAGAAAACTTTGTCTGCGTTTTTGTTTGTGTTGAAATCGTGACATTTTTACTACGATCTCGTTCTTCTTTTCCTTGCTGCGATCTCCTTTACTTGACTGGAATTTTACAATGGGGACTGTGAGCTACTTGTCATCTATAATCTGCTTAGTGACTGCGACCTACCTTATTGTCAGTGATTTTTATACATCAACGTTGTTCTTTTAAGATTTCCAAACCGGATTTAGTTGGCCTTTTTAACCAGTAACGTTATCGAGCTAGTCTCTGCGAGTTTGATGTCTGTTGGCGGAATTTTATGCTAACCCTGTGGATTTAACCTGTGTTGGGTTGTTGGGTCATTGGATGTAAGATGAGCGACTGCCTCCGATGTTTTATCTGGGTTTTAAATTAAATTGACAACACTGTGTTTCCATTTAGAGGGATGCATAGCGTTTCCACTTCGTAGTTCCCTTCAGATAGTATAATAAGCTTCAGATTGTATAATAAGATTCCTGGATAGAATAAAACTATAGCCCATCGAGATTCCAACTTTCACTTATGTGCTCACAAATACGAAGATGATATTCAGAACATTATAGTTGAGGGAATTGTTAGAAATGCTATCTCTTTCCGTAAGGAAAATTTCGATGACAACTATAATCAAATAACACGCATCATGAAACAAAAACTTCTCAAGTTGTAGGAATATTCTCCTCTCATCTTCCTAGGATAATTTAACCAGTTTGCAGAAATTACCCTCCCCTATCTTCTTTGACGACAATCGTTTTACCTTCACTACATATTCCTCTTGGTGGGAAATATATACTAGATAAGGTGGAAAATACCGTATGTTTCTGGAGAGAGACAGAGTATTAGTACCATCGATCGTTTCATAGTATATTATTTTGAGAGGAGAGCCCCGCTGGGTGTACCTTCCATCCTTGCTTCCTCTAGCTTAGTTACAGATCATAATGTCAGGCCAGGCTCTTGCTATAGTTTCATAGCCAGATGTGGATCCCACGGTTGAACATCCATCGGTTACTTATGGAGGTTAAAAAATCGAAGGAAGTTAGAGATCGAGTTCAATTTCATTCCCACCCATGACCGGAGCCATTGGATGTGTAAGCCTCTGACAATATTTTTTTTTTACTTATATAAATTCGCTTAATCCTAGGTAAATTGATTATGTATCTCGTCCATGCTTCATCGTTTTTATCGTGATATCCTACTAGCCATATAAATTAATAAGTAGTGGTTAAGATCTTTGCTTCACCGGTTTCCATTTCAAGTTGTAGGGTTTTAATTCCCTTTTAAATATCTACCGCACAATGTAATTTACACAGAGAAGATCAGGCGCAGTTAAATTTGGCATTGTTCTGTAATTCAAAACATCTAAGTTGTTATTGTGGAATCTAAATTTACTACCAACGATTTACTATGGCAGAGATGTTAGGTTGGAAGCGATTTTTGCAACTGACATATTTTTGTTTATCTCAGAAATTGCGTTATGGAAGAGATGTCAGATCTTGCCTTTAATCAAGGGAGTGTGCATGTGACAGCTATCACACACCTCACCTCTATTTCTGGATTGATAGATAATTTCGCCTTTATTACACCTTGTTTATAGTGTTTGCATTCCAGGGCGGTAAAACGTATTGACGTAAAGCTTGATTTAAACTAGTGGCTGTATTGTTTTAATCATTATTTTTTTACTTGAAACCTCATATTATGATAAGTTGTATATATAAACAACATTATATTAATCAGCATTAGACTAACCATTATTTTCTTCAGGCTTTATATAAATGATAAGTTGTATATATAACAATATTAGATTAATCGGTATTAGATTAGTCATAATTGCTTGAAGCTTTAGGTACCGGATAAGAAATACAAAACAATATTAGATTAATAAGTAATTTTGCTGGAAGCTTTACATAAGCAGTATTAAATTAATCATTATTTTTTACTGATGCTTTAGGCTAATGATGTAAAGCTTTAAATAACAAGTTGCATTTTAAGATTATCTTTATTTTTACTGAAAGGATTGTAAATATGATGATCTATGTACACTGGATGAGATAAAGTTATCATGAATGTATATAGACACTTAATTATGACGTAGGAAATTAATGATGTAAGATGAAAGTTTTTATGGAGAATAAACTCTATGATTACGAGTGTAGTTTTATTAGTAATTTGTTTATCTAAATTGCCAAGTTCATAAAATGTAGTTATTGTTTACATGGACATAATGTTTACGTGATTAAATAAAAAGACCTCAGAAGGTATATCACTTCTCCCGCCTCAGATTTTGTTTAATGAAGGATCGATTAATTAGCACATCTAGACTTTTAATAGAATTGTGTCTCAAGTTTGTTATTTAATGGTGTATGTCAACTCTCTTGTGTTCCCTTAAAATTTAAGGTTAATTAAGGTATTGTCTAAATATTAGAGTTATCTGGTTGTGCATAGAGAAAGGCCACTAATGATCGGTTATTGTTTATTCCTTGGTGGACCATGAAAATGTTGATTCGTTGATTCCTTTTTCTCACTTGCATTGAAGGTTTAGGATGGTTTTTGTTGCACCTTAGTTACAATCATGCTTATCGTCATATAGGCACATGAATCCTTATGAGTGAATCATTGTGTGCATTGATCGATAAGTGTGCATGGTAACCGGGCTTGGCTCTTGTGCTTCTTGAAGATGATGGTCGTTATTGGAATTGATGTTTTCACCTTGCTCTGTAATGTTTTATTGTGATTTTTCTCACTCATCGTGAAGGTCCTAGTTACTTGTGTCGTTGATGTTGGTTGCGTTGGGTTGTTTTGATGATTATCCTTAACTTAGTAGGCTCTGTCTTGCTTGTGTCGGGCGAGATGTAGACACCTCCTTTTTCCTTAGAGATGTCGCCATCCTTGACACCTTAAATGGTCAAAATCGATGGGAACCTGGGCTTGAGCATTGCTTATGTGTCCTGGAGGTCCTAACCATTGTAGGGTAGGACAGGTGGGTAGTCATTCTTATTCTTCATCGGTTGAATGTTGTACATTGCTTCCAAGTGATTGATGTGATTTTATGTTAGGTCATTATGTTTGTTGTGGTGTGAGTTGAATGTGTTGTGTTCGTTGCCATGTTGCGATGTTGAGTATAATGTCATTATTACCTTCCTACACACACAAAAAAAAAATTTGCACTTTTTATGTGAGGCTTGTTGTCGTAACGAGCAGGTTCGTTACATGTGGTATCAGAGTGGGTTCAAATATGTGACTGTGGATCGCCAGGCTTTCCACTGTAGTAAACCCATGAGTCTTAACCCTTGCGTTAAGTAAAAACCTTAAAGTGTCCTCGTGGAGATCGCATTTAGAGGGCGCCCCTGAGGGTCCCCAATGCACAATAGCTAGTACCATTAGCATCCTCTGAGATCTCGAGAGATGAATTCTAGCGTCCATGCATGTCACGGAAAATGGTGTCATCGAATAATAGTTGTAGAGCAAGGCGTGTGCTTCATACTTCACGTTTATGACCTCCAGCATCAAGGTCCACTCGGTGGTATTTCCACTGAAGGGGAGCACTCTTTTATGGTGGAAGATGCTCCTGCCCCTTTTGAACCTGGCCGTCGGCGACGTGTCTTGGGAACTGTTCGAGGGATGGTTCCAGGAGAGGTATGTTTATAAGGAATTCCTTGAGCGCCAGCTCAATGAGTTCGACACCTTTCGATGAGGTAGCCGCACGATGCTCGAGTACGGGGCCTGTTTTGGAGCTACTTCGTTATGCTCTGCACCAAGTTACCCAGAAACTTAAGGTCAAGAATTCGAGTTTATCCTTATTGTTAGAATTCATCTTCCACTTCAGGTACTAGGAGTACTGGACCAAAGAAGGGGTGTTGGACGTGTGGGGAGCCACACTACCAATGCAACTACCCTGAGGAGAGGACTAGAGCCTCTGGATCAGCTGGACCCTCTACCCTAGGAGATATGGGCAAGGCCTATCGGATTCATGCAACGGTGAATAACCACCAGGCAGAGCATCAATCGACTATGTTCGAGACGACAGGTACCATTTTTGACCAAACCCTTAGTATTTTTATAGATCCCGGTGCTATCGAGAGTTCACTTCTGGTGCAACGCTAAAAATGATTAAGGTAAAGGCAGTCGAACAGGACAATTTTAGCTTCATAGAGATGGCTTCGGGAGCCAAACAAAAGCTTGGGGGAAAGGTTACGGGTTGTGTCCTTAACCTGGGAGAGTTTGTCACAAGGGACAACCTGTACGTCATGATCCTAGGATCTTATGATGTCGTGATTGGTATGGACTAGTTGGAATCGCATGAGGCGATACTCCACTATAAGACGAAACAGTTAAGCTTGGTCGATGATGAGGGACAGAGATGTTTGATTGTAGGATGGAACTAGGGAGTTTCCCTGAGGTTCATCTCTTCCTTACAGTTACAGAAGAGCATGCGCAAGGGGTGCAAGATTTATTTGATCCTTGCGTTCAATAAAAAGGGGTTAACAGAAGGTTTAGAACACCTTCCGGTGGTGAGATAGTTTGTGAACATATTTTTGGAGGAGTTACCTGGGATGATGCCGAGAGGGAATTGGAGTTTACCATAGACCTAAAACCAGGGACTGAACCAATAGCAAGAACACCTTATCGGATGTTGACCCCAGAGTTACAAGATTTGAAAATGAAACTGAAGGAGTTGATGGACCTGGGAATGATACATCCAAGCATGTCACCGTGGGGTGTGCTTGTTATTTTCATACGAAAGAAGGATGGGTCATGGAGGCTTTGCATTGACTACCATCAACTGAACAAGGCCATGGTCAAGAATCAGTATCCGTTGCCGATAATTGATGATCTATTCGATCAATTGAAGGGTGCGACGGTGTTCTCCAAGATCGATTTGTGATCAGGGTATCACCAGTTATGGATCAAGGAGGATGACGTCCCTAAGACCATCTTTAAGACAAGGTTAGGACATTACAAGTTTATTGTTTTACCATTTGGAATAAAAAATTCCCTAGGGGTATTTATGAGTTTGATGAATGGGGTGTTCCGCAAGTACTTGGACAAGTTCGTACAAGTATTCATTGACGATATTTTGATTTACTCTCGGATGATGGAGGAGCATGACGAGCACTTGTGCTTAGTACTATAGTGTCTGCGGGAGAAAAAAATGTATGAGAAGTTGTCGAAATGCTCTTATTACCAGTTGAAGATTCATTACTTAGGGCATGTCATCTCCAGCGAAGGCATCGCCGTGAATCCAGCAAAGGCTGAGGCTATCATGGAATGTCCTGCGCCGACGAATGTCTCAGAAGTGCGTAGATTCATGGGTTTAGTAGGATATTATCGACGGTTCATAGAATGGTTTTCAAAGATAGAAAATCCGATCACGGAATTGCAGAAGAAAATCAAGACGTTTATTTGGACCGAGAAATGTGCGAAAGAATTTCGAAGGCTCAAGTAGTTATTGACAACAAAACCGATACTAAAGGTCATTGACATGGATGCAGACTTCTTGGTATGCACTGACACATACAAGGAAGGCTTAGGTGGGGTCTTGATGCAAGACAGATGAGTGATTGCTTACATTTCGAGGAAACTAAGAAGGCATGAGGAGAACTACGCGATGCATGATTTGGAGTTGTTAACCATCGTTTATGCCTTGAAGGTTTGGAGACACTACCTTGTTGGAAAAAAATTCAAACTAAAAACCGACCATTGTGGACTACAACACATCTTTACACAAAGTGACCTGAACGTGCGACAACGACGTTGGTCGGAATTGCTTAGCGAGTACGAATTTGAGATTACTTACATAGAAGGAATAGTGAACTGAGTGGCAGATGCATTGAGTCGGATACCACACATATTTTTGGTGCTGCCTCTTCAGACGAATCCGTGTGAAAAGATTCTAACTTTACAGTGTGATGATGACTGGTACCAAGAGGTTGAGGGTTTTATCGGATAAAACACAATGATGGTACCATAATTTGAAGGATTTTTGTTTGATAGTGATAGATTATTGAGGTTTAAAAATCGGATCTACGTACCGCCGCATGACGAGTTGAGGATGTTGATCCTAAGCGAGGCTCATAGAGCAATTTACATGGCTCAGCCGAGAGTCATGAAGATGAGGGAAGAACTTAAACCCTTATTCTTCTGGAAGGGAATGAAGGCAGACATAGTCAACTATGTGGCCAGATGTTTAGAATGTCAGTAGGTAAAGGCTGAATATAGACACCCAGCAGGATTACTACAACCAGATGCTATTCCAGAATCAAAATGGGAGGTTATTTCAATGGATTTTATTGTTAGATTGCCACTGACAACAAGGAGACATGACTTAATTTTCGTAGTAGTAGACACTCTAATGAAGAGTTCTCACCTTATTCCTGTGCATACGACGTATTAGGGTCTGACATAGCTAGAGTTTTTCATTACTGAGATAGTGAGGTTGCATGGTGTGCCTAAGAGGATTATATATGATCGAGGATTGGTTATTACTGGATGATTTTGGATGATTTTCCAAGAGGCCTTGGGAACCAACCTTAAATTTAGTATTACGTATCACTCAAAGACTGACGTGCAAACTGAACGAATGAACCAGACCTTGCAAAACATGTTGCACATGCACGTGATGGACCAACAAAAGCATTGGGAAGAATTATTTCCACTAGTGGAGTTCACTTACAACAATAGTTACTAGAGCACCATTAAGATGGTGCCTTTCGAGTTTCTTTACGGGCGACCATGTCGAATGCCTTTGATTTGGGATCGGATTGAGGATAGGGTCCTGGTAGGACCATATGTGATCCAAGAAATGGAAGAGAAAATGCAAACATGAAGACAAAGGATTAAAGAAGTGGAGGATCGAAAGAAGAGTTATGTCGATGCGCACCATGTAGACCATAGTTACGAGATCGATGATCGAGTCTTCTTGCGGGTTAAACCGCATAAAAGTTCGATCAAGTTTGGGAACAGAGCTAAAATCTCTCCTAGTTTCATGGGATCTTTCGAGATTGTGGAGAGAAAGGGGCTCGTGGCCTATCAACTAGCCTTGCTGGATTCTTTGAGGGGTATGCATGATTTTTTCCATGTATCTGTTTTGAGACATTATGTTAGTGATCCTACACATGTTATTGACATGAGTTCCTTGCAGGTATCGGATGAGGGAGTACTCATGGTTGAGTTGGTCTACATCTTGGATCATCGCATTCGACAGCTACGACGTCGAATATTAGATTAGGTCAAGGTCTAGTGGGACAATTATAGTCCATACTCGACGACCTGGGAGGACGCATATGATATGTGCCAGCAATTTCCATTTTTGTTTGATAGATAGACATATGATACTATGATACACTTTATTTCAGCATATATACTGTGAAACTTCGGGACGAAGTTTAGACCAAGAAGGGGTGTATGTAACATCTTGCCCTGGAACACTGAGTGAACTTATTTTTGAGGACACTTTCTCGCAAGTGATCCATATTTTTATGCTATTAAAACTTTTGATTTTGATATGAGGGGTCATGGGTTGATGACATGTTGTTTTACAACATTGACATAGATAGGTGCTATTGACTCAGTTTTACTAAGTGTGCAGGATTTTGGACCTCGAGGATGCAGATGCATCGATGGAAACCCTTGGAATCCAGATCGAGTTAGGGAATGTGCCATTGGGGTTTGATTGGTTTTTCTATGATATTAGTGCATTTGATTAGATGATATGATATGGATATATTCTGACATGATTTGTTGATGATGCAGGCTGATGATAACTTGCCGACCATATTCACATATGGAGTAAAGGGGTCACGCATGACTACCAAAGATGTTGAGGGAGAGGTGTGGACATCAGCCTTGCCACAACCTACTAGCACTTCCGTCGTGGATTGAATTGTAGGTTAACGATTACCTAGTTCGAGAGGACCCATGATGTCATGAGGGTAGACTATGACGGTTTCTCACGATGATTCTAAGGGGCGCGCAATAAGGTGGGGTCCTTATTCCTTAGAGGCCCTTAGTCTCCCACAAGTTCACCTGGCGGAGTATTGACTCTAGGGGTTATTGATGTCTACCAAGTCAGTCAAGAGGCAAGTGGCACCCTTGGAGCACATGGTGCGTCCTGAAGGGAACGACATGAAATAAAAATGGAAAGTGGCGAGTGGCACCCTTGGAGCACGTAGTGCATCCTGAAGGGCACATCGTGCAAGGGAACAAATGAGGTGAGTGGCACCCTTGGAGAACCTAGTGCGTCCTGAAGGGAATGTCTCATTGTTGATGATAGAGGAATGAACCTAGATGGCCTTAGGACAAATAACGCGTTAAGTATCCTTAAAACAAATTCCCTAATTAAATGTCACCCAATACGAAAATTTAAGGTTTAAGTCTAAACTATGCTAGTGGTCAAATTTTATCTCTATATAAAAAAAATAATAATATTAATAATAAAAATAAAAACCACATGAATAATAAATATGAACTTCGTTAAATCTTGTAACATGAAGGGAGTAATAAATTAATTGTTTCAAAAAATTTGTTGGATTAAAATTAAAAAAACGGAATTAATTGTTTTATTACTTTGATAATTTAAAAATACTAATTAAATAAGAAAAGGGAAAAAGGGGTTAATTTCCACACGTGTCTTTTTGAGTTCTAAGTAAAAAGGGGAAAGAGGGAAAAATCTAAAATATTGGGAGACTAGGAAAAGAGGTAAACATAAAAAAGGAAAAAGGGGAACTTAAGGGAAAAAGTGGAAAGTCAAACTTAGTGAAGAATCTACCATTTAAGAGTTTTCTAATTATAACTGAATTAGCAATTTAATAATAAGGAAAGCCTTTAAAACCTGTAAGGGAATTTGGGGACACCTAGGAGTGATTCTTGGAGTAACTCTAGGTGGGTGAGGGAAATAAGATAATTCATTAATTAAAGAAATTAATTAATGGAGGAACGTAGGGGATGGGGGACACTTGTATGGAGAATAATTTTTAGGAATTTATTTTTAAAACTTTAATTAAATGAGATTTTAAGAAAGAAAGGAAGTTCGAAACTCTATATAGTGAAGGAGGGAGAAGGATGAAGGGGGATCTTCTATTTGTGTAACGTTACGTTGCATAATTATCTACCTGAATGACATAACTTGTGGCAGTTGGGATACCCAGCTCGGTGAGGAGTGGTAGATCGGCCTTGCGAGGTAAGCTGGGAGCTAGTCGAAATCTCTAGATAGTGTGTGGCCCCTTTGCGGCTCGTGGGGATAAGGGGGAATAAGAGTACCCCTAGCATTGGTTGGGAGGTACCGTTGAAGTCTCGATGGTCGGCAAGCAAAAGTTTCATGGAGCACGTGAATGTCACTCAGAGTGGAATAACAGGCAATGGTACACTTTCTTCGTTTGAATGGTAGATTGTTGTAGGATTTATGATTTGGATCTTCATGTTTATTTGGATAGGCAAACTGGTTGTCTAGTTTCATGACTGAAATTTTTATAGCCTAGTTGATTGATTGGTTGATTGATTTCCCATGACCTTTGTTTCCCTGCATGTCGTGACTGCCCTGTGGTGATGATTGTGACCATATTGGTTGTTTTACTTTTGTCCCTAGTTCCTCAATCCTCGGCTGAGAAGTCTGCCAGGATCCTGATCTACAGTCATCGCCTTAGTGTTAAAATACCTATGGATCTCAACACCCTACTTTTCTGTGCGTGGATGATGAGCGAAGGATGAACCTGTTAGCCGGCTACCCTCGATTTTGTCCTTGGCTGAAGGTTTGGCTTGCTCCTTGATGCATTTAAATAACCCTGATTTGCTTGATGGCCAAGTTTCTTTAATTCTATGTTTTTATATAGTGTTGGACAACTTAACTCTGTGTTGATTTATTAATGGCCTTATTCTCTACGTTTTTTTGTCTGCACCTTAATTTATTTGAAGAAAACTTTGTCTGCGTTTTTGTTTGTGTCGAAATTCTAGCATTTTTACTATGATCTCATTCTTCTTTTTCTGTTTTCGATGCATGTTGTCCATAGTATATAATATGATCATTGGGACATGCATCTATAGCTTGATACTCCATTCCAGTTTCTTTCATAATGTCATTTAAATATTGGTATGTGGGAGGTAAAATATTTGACGATGGTAACATAAATTCACCTAACAATCTACAACATAAAAAATAAGTAATTAGTGTAAAGAATGTTATAATTTGTAAATATTTAATTCTTCTTTCAAACATTAATTAAAACTAAAAACAAGAAAAAAAAATCAACCTTTATGTATACGTGATGATGAACCATATTACATACCTTAGGATTTGTGTCATACAACTGTTTGACAAACCATTCAAAACCTTTAAGTTCACCAAAAATAATGTTGCAGAAAGAAGATTTGATTTTGAACCTTCATAAAGTGGTTTTTCTACCTTCTTCAGCAGAGGTACGTCAAGATCACCATTTTCCTCATCATCATCCTCATCCGGTCGAGTGAACAAGTCTTGGATCAATTCATTTGTCCCATCGTCTTTAACTATATTGTTATTAGTGTCATCTTCTTCCATAGGATCATTAACTTGATTTTCAATATTCGACACTCCAAATTGCTCGACACCTTGTAGTACAACATCATTTCTACTAGTACTTGGTACGTTCTGATGCTTAGGGGGCCAGCCTGACTTTATAATTAAAAACAATCATGCAAAGTTAGTGTACTTCATAGGAAATATTTAAACAATATAAAATTTTAAAATACAATCAATATAAAGATATAATAATGAATATATAGTTTACCAAGGGACGATATTTGTTTAGTCCACCTTCAATGTGCCCATGGGTTCTGCAATGTCTTACAGCTGTTTGTATTAAAATTCTTCTGACTTTTGTGCTCCCACATTTAGCGCAAGGGCAATAACATCTCTAGTCACCTTGTCCATAATATCTCCACATTATTCACCACAAGCAAAATATTGAGACGATTATGTTATAAAGTTCAGTGATGATGTGCTAGATCTATTCGATTCTTGAAATGCAATAAAACAAACCATACAATATATTTTATCACATAAGCTTCAAAGCTTCACCATAACCAAGTAACATAATCAAATGACATAATAGTACTAGGGAAAGAGATCAAGTCACATATAAGCATGGAAAAATTAGCATGTTCACAGACAACATAAAATCTACATGAACGTATAAGGTTATAAAATATTAAAGGAGACAAAAGAAAAAAAATATTTAACTAACCTTCAAAGTCTAAAATCCTCTTGCACGCCTTGAACAATGATCACAAAACTAAGCTTTGTAGATCAAAGAT
>ML789114.1:487979-499595 GCA_009831015.1 Picea engelmannii | reverse complement strand
TTGATCTAGCCGAGTTTTGTTATTTTATTCAGTCACACTTTCTTATTTATATTTCGGCTAAGATCCTTTGTATGTTGATCTAGTTGAGTATTGTCAGTTATTCATCCGCATTCGACCATTTTTGTAATCCACAGAGATATCATAATACAAACTTGTAGTCCTTTGTCGCATTTATTATTTGTATGATCATTTATATGTTGTAAACCTTTGATCCTACACACACATTAGCAACGTTTCCTAGACTGACCAAGTCAAGAACATTACAAGTATACTATTTTTAGCAGTTTTTTGGGTCCTAAACTTCCGGAGCTGTTTTGAGGCCTTAAACGACATTTTTTGGGAAAACGGGGAGCAACATGGATCATAGATCGATGTTGCTCACCCAAATGTTGTAGTCCTCAGATAGATATTTCTAACGAGGTATGGAACGCATCAAATAGAGATTGTATGCCAAAGTTACGTCCCCGAGAAGTTGATGCACCAACTTACCCAAACGGGGCCCATAGTCTGGGCGTTTCATCTCCTAGGGCTACGTCTTTGGATGTTTAGGGTTTTCCATTGTTTCTCAATAATAATAGGCCATTGAGCCTCACTGTAACACAGTTCAGAGGCCAATAGCTGCCACATCTCTTCTCAGAGATAAGCTACCAACGCCCTAGCTAGTTTATTTCCATTCTGTCTGTAAGCATATTTCAGTCATTTGTTATTAATGAAATGAAGTGTTATTTCTATTGCATCTCTGTGTTTATGTGTATTTATGTATTTCATGTGTTCCTACATAAATCTGGATCAGTTGTATCAGAGCGGTCTTCTCATTCTCAATCCTTCTTTTCATGTCCCCAACGAGGTCGGGGTATAAGGAGTTGGGGCTCAATCTGGTTGAACCTTTGCAAGATCAGCCTCGCAAACCCCGATGACCACCCATGGGGGAAGAAAAGAAATATGATGGAGCAGGATATCCTATCAAAATGTTACTGAAGGAAGCCCTCGAGAAACAAAGGAATGCGATGATGGACAACTTTGCCCAGATTCTTCAACAGATTCCCACTGGCGGCGCATCAACATCCAACAGCCACTCTGGAGGTGCCACTCCTTTTAAGGTACAAGTAAAATTTGACATTCCCATATTTGAGGGCCAAATAGATGCAGATGCCATAGATAGATGGTTGAATCTGTTAGAAGGATATTTCTCGGTTCATGACTTTTTCGACCAAGAAAAGGTTATTTTCGTACTCCTCAAAGCCGCCCCCCATGTCAAGGACTGGTGGGAAACCTACTTGGAGCAACAAGGCGAGGGGTAACCCTCTCTATTCTCAGCCACACCCATTTGGAATTCTTTCCAATATGCCATCAAGGAACAATATTATCCCGTGGGGAGCTATGAGGACAAATACATACAATGGACTACGCTGCGGCAACAAAGGGCCCAAGATGTGCATGAGATGACGAATCTGTTTCATACCCTATGCACAAATTTGGGTATCAAAGATTCAGAGAAACATTTGGTGTTAAAGTACCACAGTTGTCTGCACAGATAAATTTAGGAGGAAATGGAGTTCCTCGACATCTCCTCGCTTGGTGTGGCATGCCAATATGCTATCAATATTGAGCAGAAGTTCAAGCAAAAGAAGCGAGACTTTGGGTCTGCGAATCAGAAGCAAGGAAAAGGTTCCTCCAAACCGCAAAACAAAGGACCAATACAAGGCGGGGCAGCCCAGGACAACCCATCAAAACCACAAGCAAAGAAAAACACCATGAAGCCAGAAAAGGACACGGGGAAGTGGTGTGAGTTCCATAAGAGCTCCACTCACAACACAAGTGAGTGTCAGGCCAAGCAGTCACTGGTAGCTGAGTTGAAGGCTTCTGAATTGGATGCATGCTCCGACTTTGAATCAGAACCCGACAAGGGGAATGACAGGGGTAAGAAGATTATCGATGCGGAGCCCAACGCCATGGATGATTTTAGGGGCTAAATTTCGCTCATGGGCTAATTTTCCATGGATTTTCCAAAAATGAGATTCACTATTTTAAAAATGATTCACCCAAATTCTATAGGATAAAATTATTTTACCTTCAAAATCACCAAAATTATATAAAACCTATATAAAATCCTTAGAAATTTGAGTATTTTTACAAAAATATCGCCAAACATTTATAGTTGGCATATGAAGGATTAGTATGATTTGGAAAGGTTTCTACATTTTAAAATAAATTTCCATCCTTAAAATCATCCCTGCCCAACGCCACTGTTGCCACCACGAATATCCAGAAGGAGGAACCAGAAGACCCAGAGGAGGTAGAGCGTCTCTTCCATTCCAAGATGTGGGTAAAGGGTTCCCTGTTGCAGTTCATTGTCAACAGCAGGAGTCAGAAGAACCTCATATTGGTATAGGTCGTGAAGCAGTTGGGATTTCCAACCACAACACACCCACAACCATACACCATCGGGTGGTTGCACTAAGGACGGGACCTCCGCATCAGCGAACAATGTCGCCTTCCCTACAACATCAAGCCCTTCACGGATGAGGTATTATGTGACATTGCTCCTCTTGATGTTTTTGATGTATTATTAGGCCAACCATACTTGTGGAAGCGACATGCTGTGTATGAGTCCAGGCCTGGTGCCGTTATTATCACTTTGGGCAATAAGCTGTACAGGATACCATAGATAGCACCATGATGCAGGAGCATCGCCAACACATCAAGTGAGCCAGCATGGAGCGGAAGACAGCTGGATAAGCCAGCACACATTTTGAAAATACTTTGGGATTGTTGCGCAAGTATTTAATGAAGCCATTATGAAGGCACACTTTGTATATTGTAATGGACCTTGAGCGGATATCTCTTGTCCTTAGGTAGATGAGGCATTTAAGATAGTTAATGCTGGTAGATAGAATATTTAATTGTAGATTTGATAGCTTTAGAGTCCAAGAGGGAAAATGAATATAGACACCCTCATTTTATCATTGTAACATATCGAGAGCAGGAGCAAGAAGAGAAGAGCAAGCAGAGAACTGCGTGAAGAGCACCCATGTATAGATATTGAATTAATAGAAGAAATCTTTGATTCAAATCCATGGTTATGTGTCTATTCTCTGTGTATTGATGTTATGCTCATGAATCTTTGCTTCCTGTCATACATTTGCTTTTATATGCTGTGTATGTGATTTCATGGTTGAATTGAAGTCTGAGAGGGTGAGTGAATGAGTTTCAATTGTTTCTCTAAGTGAGCCAGAAGATTCCTGCAAGGAGTGTAGTCGAATTTGTCTGCAAGGAGTGCATTGACAGAAGGGTTCACTTAGAGATAGATTTTGTTCTCATTTCCTCGAAGGTGCAGATAGGCACAGTGCTGTGCAAGGAGTGCATAGGCCAAGAAAAATCTCAGAGTTGCGATTCTAAGTAAAGTATTGAAGGACTGCTGCTGCAGGAGTGCGCAGGGTCAAAAGACTTCAACACTTAGACAATATTGAAGAATTTCCGCAAGGAGTGCGTGCAAAGTTCTTTCTAAGGATTTGAGGATTGCAAAGGAATCTCGGGAGGAGGAGGCCTTGGAACTCATCAAAGGGTAAGTGCAGGGGAGCTTCCATTGAATGCTCGAGGGAAGCGTCATAGGTTGGCGAGCAGACAACGAGTCTCGTGGAGAGACACTTCTTCCTTTTCGTGGTTTTCACAAGGAATAACGGATGGTCGAAACCCTCCGAGGAGATTTTGCGAAGTTTCGTGGGCCGTTGAATCTTGCAGAGGCACAAGGAGATTTCAGACGGAAGCATCTAAAGATTTTAAGCTCAAGAGGGCAGAGTGTTGATACAAGTCGGCCAGGACCGTTGTATTATTTGCGAGATCGCCTATCGGAATCTCGTGAGGAAAGTGTCCAAGACTTGGTGACAGGAGTCACGAGCTTGCAACACGCCATATCTCGGGTGGTTACGTAAGTCGTGTGGGACCACAAGAGTTAGTGGAAGATAGGTGGCGGAGATAGGGAGATCTCGCGAACTCGAAAGTTTGCAAGGTGAGAACCTAAGTATTGGGAACTCCAAGTTATGAGGATGCGAGGTGGCGAGTCGCGAAAAGCGCGATAAGGTTGTATCGGCGTTTCGATGCATCGGGTATCGGAAGTTGGAAATTCGAGGCCTTGGCATCAGGAGTAGCGAAGTCACGATAGAGCGAAGTCTCGACAGACGAAGAGCAAGTCAGTGTCAAATAAGGCATCGGGTCTCGGGTCTCGGGGATCCAAGGGTGTAGCACTCGACCGCTGAACTCACGAAGTCATGAGTGCCGATCCTCCGAAAGGAAGAAGAGAGGATTGTAGCCGAAGAAAACTTGTGGGGTGAATATTTCCCGATAGGGAAATAAAATAAATGTTGAGTTCTTCGGGCCGTGAACAAAAGAAGGTCCTGAGGAGAGCGGTCGTACTCTGAGGAGTGCGGTTGTGTCACACCACCTACCACCATCTCTTTGGTTACTGCGAAACAATGCAGTAAGATCATTTCCAAAACTAGGAAATTTGTTTTCCTGATGATCCTCCCTAAGGGAAAGAGGAAGACTGTGGCCATGACCTCCAGAGAGGGCCCCGCTGCACGAAAACAGTAGATGGATAAGGTCATGGAGGAGTACGAGGACATATTCACCTCCCCCACAGGGGTGCCTCTACACTGCCAGCTCAAGAACCCCATTGATCTGACCCTAGGTGCACCGCTGCCCAATGGATCCATTTATCAACGCTTTGTTATGGAGAATGACGAAATCAAGAGGCAGATTTAGGAGCTATTGCAGAAAGGTCACATCCATCCGAGTTCATTGCCCTATGGGAGCCCAATCATGTTGGTGGAGAAGAAGGATGGGACTTGGAGACTCTGCATTGACTATCGGGCATTGAACAAGATCATTGTCCAGAATAGGTACCCGATCCCATGGATTGATGACCTTCTGGACCAACTCAAAGGAGTGAAATATTTCAGCAAGATTGACTTGAAGTCTGGGTATCACCAGGTACCAATCGAACCCTTTGATGTGTGGAAGACTGCCTTCAAATCCAAGGAGGGCCTTTTCGAATGGTTGGTCATGCCTTTCGGGTTGATGAATGCCCCTGCAACCTTCATGAGGCTAATGAATGACATCCTGCATCCATTCACCAACTCATTTGTAGTGGTGTACTTGGATGACATTCTAATCTATAGCCAGACTTGGGAAGAGCACCTCCACCACATCCGAGAGGTCCTCCAAACATTGTGACAACATAGGTTGTGTGCCAATTTGGAGAAATGCACTTTTGGCATGAACCAGGTTCAGTATCTGGGATACATTATTGATGACCGGGGGGTTCATGTGGATCCAACAAAGATCTGATTCATTCAGAATTGGCCAGCCCCAACCACCCTAACAGAGCTCCACAACTTTTTAGGTCTTGCCAATTTCTACCACAGGTTTGTGTTGGGATTCTCTCATATCACTTGGCCCTTGAGTCAAGTCACCAAGGGAGGAGCTCAAGCAAAATTCTTTTGGTTTGAATCTCAACAGAAGGCATTCGGGGAGTTGAAGCATCACCTCTTGTCTGCACCAGTGATCACATTACCAGACTTGCAACAACCATTTCAGATCGAGACAGATGCCATTGACTATGCTATTGGGGAAATTCTTACTCAACATGGGCATCCAGTGGCATATCATAGTGAAACACTTTCCGACACAGTCCGAAAGTATCCCAATTATGACAAAGAATTGTATTCCATTGTGCAGGCTTGTTGGCAATGGAAGCATTACATTTTGGGAAAGGAAATGGTCATCCACACAGACCATCGACCCCTGTCGTTCATACAGACACAGGGAAAGTTGCAGAACGATCGCCGTCAAAAGTGGTCCACATACCTGCAATAGTTTCATTTGAACATCAAGTACAAGAAAGGAAGCACCAACAATGTTGCAGACTGCCTCAGTCGACCACCCATCATGGCGCTAACTACTATGCTTAACTCTTGTGGGCACGAGACTTCCGATTGGTCGCTTCTCTACACAAGTGATTCAAAATTTGGCCACACGTACAATACACTCTTGGAGGGTAAGAAAGTTCCCAATTTTCACCTCCAGGATGCCCTACTTTGTCACTTGGGACACCTTTGTGTTCCTTCAAGCGAGCGTGCCAAGATGATTTGGGAGGCGCACTACAGTCGGGTCGCTAGGCATTTTGGGGTCGAGAAAATCGTGGCAGTACTGCAAAATTATTTCTATTGGCCGAACCTTCGACAAGATGTGAGGAAGTACATCAAGACCTGCACTGCTTGTGCCATTGACAAACCAACCATCAAGAAGCAAGGCCTCTATACTCCGCTTCCTACCCCTAGTCGACCTTGGGAATCCATCTCTATGGATTACATGTCCGGCCTTCCTTCTACTAAGCATGGCAATGACTGTGTTTTTTTGGTCGTCGACCGATTCTCAAAGATGTCCATTATGATGGCCTACAAGAAGAATATCAGAGTAGAAGCCACTACTAAACTCTTCTTTGAATGAGTGTGGGTACACTTTGGGATCCCACAGTCTATCATCTTAGATCAGGATAGCAGGTTCCTCAGTACATTTTGGTCCAACCTATGGTCAATGCTGGACATCAAGCTCACCAAGTCCACAGCTTTCCATCTGCAAACTGATGACTAGATAGAGGTCGTCAGCCGGATGATCATACACATTCTGCGCATGTACAATTCAAAGCATCCATGCACATGGGATGAGAGCCTCCCCTATGTACAACACATCTACAACCGGGCTCTCCATAGCTAAACCAGCCACAGCCCCTTTCAAGTGGCCTTGGGATTCCAGCCGCTATGTCCCACTGGAATAGCCATGCCATTTGTGGCTACTCAGGAAGATTCATCTCATGTCCAGTCTGAGGCTGACAAGGAAAACAAATTTATTGAGCACATTCAACACATCCACCAATATGTTCATGACATATTGGACAGAGCCAATGCTAAGTACAAGCAACGACATGATCAACATCGGGTGCCACACAACTTGCAGGTGGGCGACAAAGTGTGGTTGCATTTGCAAAAGGAGTGCCTCACTGGACCCCACCGCAAGCTTCATCCACTCCGGTATGGGCCGTACACCCTCACCAAGGATGTAGGGGACAATGCCTTTGAGCTCAACATTCCACCATTCCTTGGTCTACACCCAGTGTTCAATGTGGACCTCCTTCGGCCCTAATTTCCACCTCTACTAGACACATCCGACATGGCAGAACAACTCACACCAACAGAGTTAAATCCAGACTGCATGGAACAAGCTAGAACTGATCAGATCATCGATACACAGATCAAGCACACCTGAAAACAAAGGATACCGCTATATTGAGTTGTCAAAGCAGGCCAACTCCTTCACCAAGGCAAGTGGCTCCCCAGGGACCAAGTTCAGCAGAAGTTTCCTCATCTCATGGAGGAACTCAACGCAATGGGGACCATTGCTTCCTAAGGGGGGTGGAATGATCCAGGTGGATATTGGTGGCCACCCACCTATTCCACTTGGATCCCCACCATTGCTTCTTTTAGTTTTTCAATTTTCGCACAGTTTACTATTTTTAGTAGTTTTTCGGGTCCTGATCTTCCGAAGCTATTTTGAGGCCTTAAACGACGTTTTTTTGGGAAAACGGGGAGCAACATCAATCCTAGATTATGTTGCTCACCCAAAAGTTGTAGTCCTCGAATAGATCTTTCTAACAAGGTATGGAACATGTCAAACGAAGATTGTATGGCAAAGTTACGTCCCCGGGAAGTTCATGTACCAACTTACCCAAACAGGGCCCATAGTCTTGGCGTTTCATCTCCTAGGGTTAGGTCTTTGAATGTTTAGGGTTTTCCATTGTTTGTCAATAATAATAGGCCTTCAAGCGTCATTTTAACACAGTTCAGAGGCTAGTAGCTGCCACATCTCTTCTCAGAGATAAGCTAACAACGCCCTAGCTAGTTTATTTCCATTCTGTCTGTAAGCATATTTCAGTCATTTGTTATTAATGAAATGAAGTCTTATTTCCGATGCATCTCTGCATTTATGTGTGTTTCTGTATTTCATTGTGTTCCTACATAAATCTGGATCAAAATCATCCCTAATACTTTAGAAGGTGTGATAAGATAACACTTTAGGAAAAAATATTTAATTTATTTTATCTATATATATATAATTAAAAAATTGATTATTTTTAACTTTCTAATTAATTTATTTTGTTATTTATAAATTTTATTTTTTCAATGATTTAATATACTTATTAAAATATAATTTAGTCTATGGGCTTAATTGGCAAGTGACGTGATATCAAGTGTTATGTTTGATGGGGTTCAGATTTCAAATCCCCCCGATTTATGTGTACCTACCAAAGGTGTATACGTATGACAACTAGAGGTTTTAATATATATATATATATATATATATATATATATATATTAACAAATATTCTTTTTCTTCCTCGGATGGGGTGACACATGGGTCACACACGTTAATGGATGGGGCGATTGTGAGGGCAGTTAAAGCCCCTCGCTGCCACCCTCCCCCCTATCCAGTCGCGATAGTCAGCATGCATGAGAGCCAAGCCTTACTGCACCGGGCCTTAATGGAAGCCCAAGATCGACTCCTCAGCTTTAGTACAATTTTTGATATTTCCATTACACCTGCACTAATGACTACCAGAGCCATTAATGCCTACACCCTCCTGGTCTTTTCACAATGCAGGAATTTTTATATGGGGCACTTGGGCCCAAAGCTCAACATCATTTTGTTAATTCTGCTCCGAGATTCAGCCTGCTCAGCCAATTTTTCATCTTTCTTGGTGCTCTGCACAACCATTCCATGAGAATGAGGAAAGCCCCGATAAGGGTCAAACTACTATAACAAATTTTGTTGGCACAACTGCTCAGGACCTGCCTCTCAATCTCTCACGCCAAGAAGAGACCATCCAGGCTCTTCGGGGTAGAACTAGTTTGCGCAGGCTCCCTCAGAGCCTTGTCCTTACCACGATCCAGGACATGCCTCTCGAGATCTAGTTCTAGACAAGGACCATCTAGGTTCCTATAGGAAAAATTGGTTCGTACAGGCTCATCAAGAGCCATGCCCTCCTAGCACTGAGAGTCTCCAAGGTGGATGCCCGGTGGAAGAATAATTTTCTCCCAATTGGGTGGAATTGTTTCCTTTCCTACCTTCAACCACCCTAGAGGACTAGCCCTCCAACCAGCCTGCCACCTGCACCACCAGTCCATTTCAGGAGTCAGTTGCAAAGGGATGCATAGTGGAAGAAGAATCCTTAGCTCTAGAGGACCACTCGGGGCACAACTCCCCTGCCTCCATGGAAAAATACCCCTTCATAGACTCTACTGTTTCCTATGACTCTGTCGCTGCCACTTTGGAAGAAAACTAGGATCAAGAGGACCATAGTCACCCAGCGCCAGAGTCCTAGAGACTCATGGAAGACCACCTGGTCTTAATCTTTGAGATGAGGAGGGACCTAGCCGAGAAACAACACCATTAGAGTTTCTTTGACAAACATCTGGATGCCTTGTATGATTCCTTGTCAAGCGAGCCTGAGAAGAGTCCCTGCTCGATGTGCTACCAACCCTTCACCTTCAGACTCTGTCAAGATGGATGCCCGAGCTCACCACATGCATAACATTCTAACAAGTTTTTTTTTCTCTCGTTTAATGGCTAAATTTTTGAGAATTTTTCCTGCACCACCAGTCCATTTCATGAGTCAGTTGCAAAGGGATGCATAGTGGAAGAAGAATCCTTTGCTCTGGAGGACCACTTGGGGCACAAATCCGCTGCCTCCATGGAAGAAGACCCCTTCATAGACTCTGTTGTTGCCTATGACTTTGTCGCTGCCACTTTGGAAGAAAACTAGGCTCAAGAGGACCATAGTCGCCCAGCGCCAGAGTCCTAGAGACTCACGGAAGACCACCTGGTCTTAATCTTTGAGATGCGGAGGGACCTAGCCGAGCAACAACACCATTAGAGTTTCTCCGACAAATGTTTGGATGCCTTGTATGATTCCTTGTCAAGCGAGCCTGAGAAGAGTCATTGTCCGACGTGCTGCCAACCCCTCACCTTTAGACTCTGTCAAGATGGACGCCTGAGCTCACCACATGCATAACATTCTCACAGGTTTTTTTTCTCTCGTTCAATGGCTAATTTTTTGCGAATTCTTCCTGCACCACCAATCCATTTCAGGATTCAGTTGCAAAGAGATGCATAGTGGAAGAAGAATCCTTAGCTTTGGAGGACCACTTTGGGCACAACTCCGCTACCTCCATGGAAGAAGACCCCTTCATAGACTTTATTTTTGCCTATGACTCTGTCGCTGCCACTTTGGAAGAAAACTAGGCTCAAGAGGACCATAGTCACCCAACGAAAAAGTCCTAGAGACTCATAGAAGACCACCTGGTCTTAATCTTTGAGATGAGGAGGGACCTGGCCGAGCAACAACACCACTAGAGTTTCTCCGACAAACGTCTGGATTCCTTGTATGATTCCTTGTCAAGCGAGCCTGAGAAGAGTCGTTGCCCGACGTGCTGCCAACCCTTCACCTTCAAACTCTGTCAAGATGGACGCCCGAGCTCACCACATGCATAACATTCTCATAGGTCGAAAGATGGAAAGATTAGGGTCAAGAAATTTAACGGCCAAAACTACTAGTTATGGAAGATGAAGATGGAAGACTATTTATATCAGAAGGATCTATTCCTACCATTGAGCGGAGTAGAAAAGAAGCTGGTGGCCATGAAGGATGAAGAATGGGAGATTCTTGACAGAAAGGCTCTAGGAACAATACGGCTAAGCCTGGCAGCGTCGACGACTTTCAATATTTTGAAAGAAAAGACAACGAAGGGTTTGATGGACGTGTTGGCCAAATTGTATGAAAAACCCTCGACGTCAAATAAGGTATTTCTAATGAAGAGATTATTTAATATGAATATGTCCGAAAGTGGGTTTGTTGCAGATCATTTAAATGAATTTAATACGGTTACTAATCAACTAAGTTATGTAAAAGTGGACTTTGATGATGAGGTTAGGGCTCTTCTAATCTTGTGATCATTGCCAAAAAGCTGGAATGGCTTGGTCATGGCTGTAAGTAACTCTGTCTATGGTTCAAATACTTTAAAATTTGATGATGTTTTTGGTGTTATCCTTAGTGAGGAAATGCGACGGAAAAGCACAGGTGAGACATCAGGAAATTCATTGAACATGGAGAACAGGGGAAGAAAAAAGGATAGAGGAAAGGGCTCAGGAAACCGCGGAAATTCTAGGAAGGGCAGATCCAAATCCAGACTTGGAAAGATAGAGTGCTAGAATTGTGGGAAGAAAGGACATCTGAAGAAAGACTGTAGAACTCCAAAGAACCAAAGAGATGGACAACAGGAGAGAAATCAGGAAGCAAATGTAACAGGTGATGTGTTACAATATGATTTAATTCTTTCTGTAGATAATATTTATGAGTCTCGGGTAGTAGATTCAGGAGCTTCATTTCATGCCACACCCCATAGGAAACATTTTCTAGATTATGTTCAAGGTGATTTTGGACAGGTTCATTTGGGTGATGATAAACCATGAAAAATTGTTGGAATGGGAAAGGTAAAAATAAAG
>ML789114.1:455375-485424 GCA_009831015.1 Picea engelmannii | reverse complement strand
GCTAGTAAAGAGATGATTTGGTTACAAAGGTTTATGGAGGAATTGGGAAAGAAGCAGGAGAACAGTCGGTTGTACTGTGACAGTCAGAGTGCCATTCACCTTGCAAAGAACTCAGCCTTCCATTCGAAGACTAAGCATATACACTTGAGGTACCACTTCATACAATCCACCTTGGAAGATGGACAATTGAAGCTAGAAAAGATACACACTAGCCAGAATCCTGCAGACATGTTAACAAAGGGACTAACCAGGGAGAAACTGAGTTCCTGCTCAGTTTCAGTTGGTCTTCAAGAATGAAGATGAAAATGAGAAATTTTCCAGGTCCAAGAAGGTTCAGAGTCCAGCATATACAGCAGTGGCGGAGTTGTTGAGATCAGTCTCCAAGTGGGAGATTGTTGGTTGTGGAGCCTGATTATCTTCCTGATTCAAAGGTCTTTACTTTCAACCGTGTTTATACCCCATGAAGTATTTACACCCCAGAAGTATGTACACTCTTCCACGTGGGGGAGTGCAGAGGAGGGGTACCCCCTCTGCGGGGTTTGGGGGGGCTATCCCCCCGGCTGGGGTGTCTGGGGGCAAGCGGGCCCCCAGCGGGGGTTCGGGGGTAGCGTCCTCCGATAGGGGTCCGGGGGCAAAGCCCCCGAAGCAAAAATTGCCTTGTAAAAGCATATTGTAATTTCATTGTAAATCTGGACCGTTCATTATAAGGTCGCAGATCTAACGGTAGAGATTATGTTAGGGTTTTTTTCTCTAGAAGGCAACCCTCTTTTATGAGGGAAATGTATTGTGGCTATGTATGGTGGTGAATATTGTATTCTGAGATAGGAGACTGTGAGAGAAAGAAGAGGAAGTTACAGTGGGTTTTGCTGTAGGTTGTATCCCTTCATTTGCTGGATAATATTAAACGAAGGACCTGGCAATTTGCTGGATAATAATCTATGTCTCTCTTGTATTGTGTGTCTTCTCTGTTTTGTTTCTGCATTTGTTTTATTTTATTGCTCCGCGGTCCTGTTTTTCTAAAAAATACAATGCCAAGAGATCTCTTATGCTAATACAGAAAGTCCTCTCCTAGATATGTGCTACTCTCTCTCTCCTTTTCCGGCAACAGATCATAACTTGTCTCTCAAACTGAGCAAGTGAGTTGTGTCTAAGTGAGGCACTAGCCTCCTTTATTTATAAAAGTATGGCACGTGTGAAGTGTCTCTTCACTGGCAATGCCAACTTCTCAAACTGGGTGGGTAAACCCACCTTTATTATATTTCCGGGTCTCTTTAATAACTGTTGGGGCCAACTTCTTATTCTACCTATTACAATTGTCTTTTGACCAATCCACAAAAGGGGACGTGGTCCTATTACAATAACCGACATGATCAATCCACAATGGGGTTGATCCTATGAATAATATATCAATAATAATAAGAATACTCTTTGTAGTTACAATATTTTAACACAAATTACTATTGAAGTCCTTGCTGAGATAATAACTTGGGTGGAAACAACGTTATAGGTCTAACTAGTCAATAGGCAAACAAAATTTATGGGCCATTAATCTCATTGACTTTTTTTTAATATATATAGATTCGTCAGATATCCGATGAACCTTTTGATAGACATATCCTTCAGAGGTATGGCACATTTGTCATATATGTTGTTTGACTATTAGATATATGACCTACCTTCTCGTTGGATATCTGAGGAACTGTCCAACAGACATATCCTTCGGAGGTATGGCACCTCCATCGAATATGTTGTTTGGTTTTCAGATATATGACATACCTTCTCGTCGGATATCAAAATCACTATCCGGAAAACATATTCATTGGAGGTATGGCACCTCCATAGGATATTTTGTTTGTATGTCAGATATTCAACATACAAGTTCGTTGGATATCCACTACAGATTCTAAAAAACACACGTTGAATATCTTGTTTCTCTATTAGATATTCGACATGTAGTTACATCGGACTTCTGATGCATATGCGTTGGAAATAATGGTTGATTTCAACAAGGTTTTGGTTCTTAGGGATATCAGTAGACTGACGATAGGGTGTCGGATATCCAATGGAAATATGTTCGTCGGATTGTCTGACCAATATACATGGAAGAAATTGGTAACCACGTTTCTTCAAAGCATCGAAAAAATGTCTTCAACCAACTGACGTACCTCCGTAGAATTTCAATTCACAAGAAGTAGTGTTTGTTCATTCTTATTGTTTACTTTTTTTATTATTCTCCCAACTTCCTTTTGTTTTTCTCTAGCTCTCTACTAACTCAAGTTCATTTTATAGTTCTTCTCTTTTCCTTTGATATTTCTCTTCTTGTTACTTTTTAATTTCATCCTCTTCTGCTTCTAAGCTATCCCTTGAATATTCATATTCTTTCTCCTTATTCTCCTCATCAATTTTCATGGAAAAAACTTAGTTGAATGTAATCAGAGACCTTGATTTCATGGAACAAACACAAAAACCCTAGGTAATTTTGATCCTTGACATGGTCAACATGGATCATTCCTCCATTCCTATAAATGTGTATGCACAATGACCTTTAGAGGATGACAATTCGGTGAGTGTTGTTTCCCCATTAGGATTAGGAGTCCATATAGTTTACATCCCAAAGAGATCTATATGCTTCCTTCTTATTTTGTTGGTTTTTTCTAAGGACTCACAAGCAATTTGTATCAAATTGGTATATGATAGGGTGTGATTCATCACATGTCATTGTCCCTTCACCTACTCCATACCTCCTTCTTAACCATGGGTTAAATAACACCATCATTCAATAGTAAAATTGTTACATTTCATTGTAAGGCATCATGTGTACTGAGGGCTTGAGCCACCACAAAGGAAACATACAAAGAATATTTGTCTTATGAAAAAGATATGGTACTATCCATTTTGAGGTTTGGCATAGAGATTGTTATTATAGACTACAATACATTGCACCATAATATAATCCCTACACTCCTTGCAAACCATCTAGCACCATTCAAATTAGACACAATATTCTTGCGACGAATTAGCTATACTATCGCCAAAAAAATTTCGTCGATAGTATATCAAATTCGTTGCAAGATTATTTACATTCGTCTCTCTTGCGACGATATAAATTGATGCTTGGATGCATTTCATATTTGTTTTATCAACTTGAAATTAAAATTTGATACTGTGCAATCTAGTTGTACCTTGAGTTAAATACAAATATGAAATTTGGAATCATTAACATATCTGCTAAAACATATGAAAAATAGGGTTTATGGTTTCCATAATGATATGATGATGGAATAAAGTGGGTGTGTGAGTGAAATTTGAGTCCATAAGCCCTCCCATATCGTTAAGGCATGAGAATAGCCTATCCATGTCAAATTTCAATGCATACAAATACAGTTTAAAAAACTTTCAACGTTGGCCCCATTCACATGTCACTGTTGCCCGCCTCTAGTATTTTTATGGTGTTGATTAAGAAATCAACGAAAAAGAGGGATTTTTGTATCCAATGGAGTACTACACCATTTTCCCTTACCATATTGCTATCAGTATAATATTTTCTCCATTTCGATTAAAGAACTTCCAACAAAGGTTAGAGTGCACTCTTCATAATCACAAAGACTCTTTCCTACATCAACTAGTCTTGTTACATTTTAAGTCATGGGATCAATTCGAGAGGTGATGTGTAGTGGTTTGAGATATGTACTTATTTTAGAAATTTTTGAACAAGAAACATAATAAATAATAAGTAAAGAATACGTACCTCCTTTACATGATTTGTATTGTCCTTGGTTGACGTAGTGTACTCGAAACAATAGAAAGTGTCTCCAAATTAAGCTTCCCTTGCCACTTGCACCGACTTGCCCTTCTCTTCTGACCTTATATATACAATATTTCAACATTTCAATACATTCATCAATTTTCTAGTTTATCATCTTCATCAAACTGAACATCCATATCATCTGGTTCATATAAGGTGCTGTAAGGATTGACCGTATCAACATCATCATCAATGTACTCATTTCCAAGCAATATATCTTCATCATGGATATCATCATCAAGACTTGCATTGCCTCCTACTATTACATTTGGTTCATCTCCTTCAGGCTCTTCATCTGAGACATCTGCTACATCAATTACCTGTTCCTCTGCATCATCTTCTTCTTCAAGATCATTTTCTTCCTCTACAATATTATACTTTACCTACCTTCCTCTTGGATCATACCTAACAACAAATGACCAACCTGCTTTACCTGGAACCTCTGAGTAGAAGACATTTTTGAATTGGATTGGAAGAACATAATGATCTGTTCCTGGCTCAAATGACCTTGTATTAACCATGGTAAATCCATTATCATGTAGAATAACAGTTCTATCAGGATCACATTCATTCATTTGTAGCCTGTACCATTTGACGTCAAACAAAACTATTTTGAAGGATTTAAAGTCACACTCAAGTATGTCCTCCAAATACCCATAGTATTGATTTTCAGAGACTTTGGGATGTCTGTCACTTCTATAGGAAACATTAGTGACCTCGAAGATTGCAGTTATCCCACAATCAAAAAATTTCCTCTTTTCGTCCAACTTTTTGATGCAAAATTTATGACCATTGCACCACATAGCCTTGTGATGTTTCAACTGCAATATTCCAGACACATAAAACATATTTCACATAACTTGTAATGTATGGATGGGAAAAACACATCGACACTAACATTAATAATTTATGAAATAACATAATGAAATTATATTGGATGAATAGCATGCTTGCTTGTTTATCTTTCAAACCATGTGCTAAATCAATTTCCTACTGCGTCAGATTGGTATCTCCATTACTATGAGATTCTATAACCAATGTAGACACCCCTTCCCATGATAACCTACCTTCACGTTGTATGCATCTATCAATCCATACCTTCATCTAGTCAAGATTGTTTGCAATGTATATATGTAGTGCATCCCACTCTCGACCAACTGTATCAAAACATCATAATTCTCCAATATATGTTAGTTAGCAAGGTATACAATATTAATAATTGATGAAAGCATAAAAATTAAATAAGTATGATACACATAAAAAGGAAAAGTTAGATGTATTATAAACCTAATTACCTTTCACTTTCGTCATTCTACCTTTCCCCAACAGGTGCTCCCCTTCAATTTTTTTAATGGAGTTCACATCCCAAATGTGATCCACATGCATATTGGTGGCTAATTTAGGAATATATTGACTAATATACACCATTGATTGATATAACATATATCCCTCCACCATAGAACCCTTAGGACGTGCATTTTGTCTAACCAAAGCCTTTAATGATTTTAGGTGCCTCTCCACCATCCACATTGACCTTGTGTGTACTGGTCCACACAATTCAATCTCCTCAACTTGGTGTATGAGGTAGTGTTCTTGTGCATTGAAAAATGTCGGAGGTTGATACTTTTGCATTTCACACATTAGCCGAGGAATTTCTCTCTTCCAATACTTTATATCTTCTTGATGGATTTCTTTCAATGAAAACCATCTATAGTCTTTGTTGCAAGGAAGTACCATGTTTCAACAAAACATATAAATTAATATATTAAATTATAAGTAAAACATATGTCATTAAGATCTTAAATAACAAATTGGAAAAAACAATTTGCATATAATTTACTACTTACCTCATGTATTTGCCAAGATCATTTATAACTTGTTTGACGTTGTTGTCGAAGTGGTCTGGGAGAGATAGAGGTAGAACATACTGTAACAATCAAAATTGATCGTTATTTGATTCTAAAGTATAATAAAATAAAACTAAAAAGATGTATACAAATATAAATATATATATAGAAAAATAATTACCTTAATGAAGGTATGCCAATCATGTGTTTTTACCCCACCAAATTCACCTTTCTTTGTTAAGATATTATTTGTGTTTGAAGTAAAACCGGTGGGAAATTTTATTCTTCGAATGACCTCTTTTACATCATTGCTTTGTTTCTCTGTTAATAACCAGGGAAGGCTATTTCGATCTCCGTCGCTATTTGATTGGATCCCACTTTGCATTGAATGATTGGCTTCCTGAATGTCACTACAAATCTTGATGACTTTTTCTTTATCCCTCCTGCCATCTATGATTCGCCATAATGTTTCTGTCACATTCTTCCCGATATGCATTATATCAAACAAATGAGCTATTTTTTGGTCCTTATAGTAGGGTAACCTCATGAATTGAGAGGGATAACTTTTCATTCCTCATGGGAGCCCATTGTTAATACCGTCACGGCATTGATGAAGCATAAAACAAATTCAATAAAATAAAAATTCATAACATTACATATACAATATTACATAAACAAATTGCAATATACCATATCGATGACTTTTGTTATATTCCAACTTCCATAAGTGAGGTGTCATTCTTCGTGGTTTTAATCCAGTCTCTTCTTTCCCATTGAAAAGATGTTTTTCAATAGTACAATACCTATGGTTCTTAGAGAGGAAGTGCCTATACTCATCAAACAACTCATTTCCTAAAGTTTTTGAACGTCGAGATTTGATCTTAGGACCACAAACTGGACATGCAGATCTACCCTTTGTTTGAAGACCTGCAAAAGATGGATTAATAATTATGTCAATTATACGAAGGGGATTATTTAAAAAAACATGAAGCATGGTATCTTCAAATAATTATATACTATAATTAAAGTGCAATGGATCATTACATACCAAAAAAGTGTGTTAGTCCCGGGGCATCATGAATTGTCCATACAAGTATTCCATGAAATTGAAATTCTTTCTGCCTTATTGGTTTACAAATGTCATACATAGTGATGCCGACCCATAACTTTAGTAACTCATCGATGAGAGGATCGATATATACATTCATATATTTAACCTGGTACTTACCTAATTGTTTGAAATTACACATAATTACTAATGTGAAGTGTATATATAAGTAAATAAATAAATACAAGATATTATGCAAAATGAAATACAAACGAAATCTTACATTCGGAAAGTTAATGATAACATTACATACGTGGAACAATCATTGCCAACATTATGTGCTCCCTCTTTATTGAAATCCAAGGATGAATGTTATTGTTGATAACAAAAATTGGCCACACTGAGTAAATAGACCTGAGCTCCCCAAATGGATTAACACCGTAAGCGGCCAATGAAAGCCTAACATTACGAGTTTCATCTTTAAAAGCTGGCCATTTTTCCTCAATTTCCTTAAATTCATAACCATATGCAGGCATTCGAAGAACACCATATCCACTTCTATGACATGCATGGTAATCCATAAACTGTGCTATGCTTTCACACCGGAACAGTCGTTGCAAATGTGGAATTATGGGAATATGACGAAGAACCTTACGAGACACCTTTTTTGTTAGTTGATCGGTTCGATATCTACTGGTCTAACATTGTGGGCATTCTATTTTCAATGCATGTTGTCCATAGTATATAATATGATCATTGGGACATGCATCTATAGCTTGATACTCCATTCCAATTTCTTTCATAATGTCATTTAAATATTGGTATGTGGGAGGTAAAATATTTGACGATGGTAACAAAAATTCACCTAACAATCTACAACATAAAAAATAAGTAATTAGTGTAAAGAATGTTATAATTTGTAAATATTTAATTCTTCTTTCAAACATTAATTAAAACTAAAAACAAGCAAAAAAAATCAACCTTTATGTATACATGATGATGAACCATATTACAAATAGTAGGATCTGTGTCATACAACTGTTTGACAAACCATTCAAAACCTTTAAGTTCACCAAAAATAACGTAGCAGAAAGAAGATTTGATTTTGAACCTTCATAAAGTGGTTTTTCTGCCTTCTTCAGCAGAGGTACGTCAAGATCACCATTGTCCTCATCATCATCCTCGTCCGGTCGAGTGAACAAGTCTTGGATCAATTCATTTGTCCCATCGTCTTCAACTATATTGTTATTAGTGTCATCTTCTTCCATAGGATCATTAACTTGATTTTCAATATTTGACACTCCAAATTGCTCGACACCTTGTAGTACAACATCATTTTTGCTAGTACTTGGCACGTTCAGATGCTTAGGGGGCCAACCTGACTTTATAATTAAAAAAAATCATGCAAAGTTAGTGTACTGCATAAGAATTATTTAAACAATATAAAATTTTAAAATACAATCAATATAAAGATATAATAATGAATATATAGTTTACCAAGGGACGATATTCGTTCGGTCCACCTTCAATGTGCCCATGGGTTTTGTAATGTCTTACAGCTATTTGTATTAAAATTCTTCTGACTTTTTTTCTCCCACATTTAGTGCAAGGGCAATAACATCTCTAGTCACCTTGTCCATAATATCTCCACATTATTCACCACAACCAAAATATTGAGACGATTATGTTATAAAGTTCAGTGATGATGTGCTAGATCTATTCGATTCTTGAAATGCAATAAAACAAACCATACAATATATTTTACCACATAAGCTTCAAAGCTTCACCATAACCAAGTAACATAATCAAATGACATAATAGTACTAGGGCAAGAGATCAAGTCACATATAAGCATGGAAAAATTAGCATGTTCACAGACGACATAAAATCTACATGAACGTATAAGGTTATAAAATATTAAAGGAGACAAAAGAAAAAAAATATTTAACTAACCTTCAAAGTCTAAAATCCTCTTGCACGCCTTGAACAATGATCACAAAACTAAGCTCTGTAGATCAAATATCAGTTCGATCTCTTAATAAACAAGAAAACCTTCACATAAATATGAAGATTAGCAGAGCTATAACACATAAAATATGTTGCAACTATAACAAATTAGTCGAAATTTGGTTCGAATTAACTAATTTATAGATTTGTCATCGTCGGAATTCCGACGACTATAACCCTAAATTAAGGTTGACCATTTCAAAGTCAATGACCGTTATGTTGACCTACAAACGACTATATTAAAGTGTCAAAAATGGGATTCCTACTTCCGATGACCTTAGAACACGTCAAAAATCCGACGTTATTGGGACTAATTTAAAAAAAAAAAACAGTAAAATTTCATTTTTTTTAATTTTTTTCGACAAAAAAATTGATTTTATCACAATCGTCGTAACAATTCATCGATTTTTTAGCCTATATGTAATAGTGCATTGGGGCATAGGGATTTTATGGAGGTATTTGTGCATCTTATAATCCACTTATTTCTTATTTCAAATATTTTTCATGTTATGTAGGGTTTCTTTTTGAAGGGACGATCAGGGGATTGAAGAATGTTATTAGGGTGATCAACTATTATGCATCTTTCTCTAGGAGACATGGGTTCTGGGATATAATCCAACAGAGTGAGGTTCTTTATGATCTTGGGTTAATTTTTTGTGGTGAATTAAACTTTACTGTGGCTTCCAATTAGATATGGGGAAGTCAGGCTAGGAAGGATGGTTTGGCAGGATATTTTGTTAGATGTTGAATGAATTTATATTAATTGATATGATTCCACAAAAAATTTCTCCTACTTGGAGAAATTCTTGGAGAGAATTGGGTGGTATTGGCACACACAAAAAAAAGAAAATTGGATTCCTTGATCCTTAAAATGGATCTTGTGAAACCTTATGACCGGGTCAATTGGAATTTCTTGCGATTAGTTCTTCTTAAAATTGGGCTCCCTCTTGATGTCACAAACTGGATCATGGGTAGTGTCACGTCTGCCTACTATTATTCTTTAATCAATGGAAATCCTACTAGTTTTTTTATGGGTAGTAGAGGTATTCAATAGGGTGCCCCTTATCACCCCTTCTTTTCTATTGAAGAATTGAGCATTTTGATTAAATCCTCAAAAAAAAATGGGAAGCTGCTTGGCATCGAGATTTGTTCTAGAAAATTTATTACTCACCTTCTATTCACCGATGATATTTTGATTTTTGGCAATGGTAGCATCAATGAATGGCATGAATTTCCAGCCACTATAAAGTTATTTTGTGAAGCAATTGGCATGGAAGTGAGCCCAACAATGTCCACTTTTTGCTACCATGGAATTGGTCAGTAGGCCTTTAATTATATTTGGGGTTTCTTTGTCTTTAGTGTTGCATATTTTGAGTCATGGATGAAATATATGGGTTACATGTTAAATCCCAACAAATACTTTGTTAAAGACTGGTCTTGGCTTATGAAAAAAGTTGAATATAAAATCAATGTGTGGTCTTACAGGTGGATTTCACTGGGTGGCATACTTACTCTAGTGAATTCTATGTTGATCAGTATCCCTGTGTACTTTTTCTCTATGGTAGTGGTTTCTTCCTCCATCATCAAGAATATCTGCGGTAAGATCTTAAATTTCCTATGGTCGGGTGTTGTAAACCGGGTGGTCAGGTTACTGGTGTATTAAACACCTTAAGTGGTTTAACATCACTCTTAATCTAAAGATGGTATGGAAAGGCATTTGTGATAGTGGAATTTGGGGAGAAATTCTAAAGGTCAAATATTTGCGCAAAAAAATTGACTGATTGTATCATAAATTTTTACAAGGTGGTTATTACTGGTTCCATAGTTTAGCATGGTTTTGTTAATCATTTTCATTGGATCAGTCATTTGATTGTTTGGAAAGTTGAAAATGAATGTTCTGTTCGTGTTGGTGTTGGTCCCTTCATTAGAGGGGATGATTTCTATAGTTTACCCAGGTTGATGGTGTAATATTTGAACTGTTTAGGTTTTTCTACACCGAATTATTTCTTGGTTCATCGATCTTTACTCCAAGGACCTTCTGATTGGATATCGACTCAGAATTTGGGTTTGAGTGGTATATTGAGATTTTGTTGGAACTCATATATTGTTGGCTTGCATAGAGATGGTATCAGATTAGGTGTTGTAAATGATAGTTTGGGTTGGACAGGTCATCCGACATGTATTATTTCAACTATTCCATTTACTCAGTGATTTTTAATTCTTTGAATATCGATCCAGTGAACTAGTGGATGGAGAAGATTTTGATGTGGAACCTTACTATTAAGATTAAGTTTTTTATGTGGCTATTCTTAAATCAGAAGATCTTGACTTGGGATTCAATATTGAAAAGAGGGTGACAATGACATGGTATTTGTTGTCTGTAGAAATCTGCTGAAGATACCATAGAACATCTTTTTGTTCACTATGTTTTCACAATTTTTGTTTGTATATGTTGAAATGTCATTTGAAATTTGATGTTGACTTGGGAGGGATTTCTTTGGAGAACAATTTACAATTATGGATAAACAAAAAAAAATCTTTGAAGGCTCTCCCAAGTTTTACTTGTTGGGGTATTTAGTGTTATATGAACTCTTTGTTATTTAAAAATAAGGTTCATCCTTTGGAGATTTTGGTAAATAAAATTAGTTTCTCTTTTCAAGAGCACCAAAAGAAACCCAAAGAGAAATATGCCAGGACCATTTCTGATTTACCAATGAAAAAAATCCTTATCAAAGGGTTTTTTGATGGAACTGCTCAATGGGGTGTTTGTGGAGCTTGTTTTTTCTTGCATGTGAATCAATCCAGTTTCTTCAAGGGATGGATGGCTGGAGGTGTGGGAACAAACAAAAAATCAGATATATTGGGTTTGTGGGCTTGTCTTTGGCTTTAAAGTTGGAAATGGATTGTTTATAGGTTTATGGAGATTCCCAGGTTGTCATTAACTAGATATCGGGTAAAGGGGAAATCAAAGGAATTGTCCATCAACATTAGGGTCGAAAAATTTGGGATTGTGTTGCTTCCTTTCATAGAATTGATTTTTTACATATTTTTAGGGAATTAAATGTTGATTTTGATTTGATGTCGAAAAATTCTCTCATAGGTGTTCTAGGCACTTGCTATCTGAGGTGGTATCTTGAGACCATTTTGTCCCATTTTAGTGGCTTTTGTATTTTTTTTTTATGACGAAGAACTTGTCCTTTTGTTCTATAATACAACAGAAACTCTGAGAAATGAATGTATTGATCCTTTCACATAAAATTATGTTTTTTGTTGGAGGATAATAAATCATGAAATTTGATATATACACCTTATATGGATATGGGATGGGAGGGATAATTTTTCTTTTGGAGTATTAAAAAATGTGTTTTATGCATATATGTACATTTATCTTTCATTCTATAACAGAATAACAAAATAATGACTTTTTTTTTCTGTTGAAAAAAAAAAGAAAAATTACATTCCATATTGAAATCAAACAATATAAAAACTTGAGCCAATAAAAATAAAAATAAAATGAATGTGATTGAAAAATAAATATAATAAAGAAATATATAAACATAAATATGTAAAAATAATATATATAATTTTTATACATTATAATCACTATTATACTAATTAATTAGTTTATCTCAAAAGCTGATCTAGGTGGATATTGGTGGCCACCCACCTATTCCACTTGGACCCCCACCATTGCTTCTTTTAGTTTTTTAGTTTCTGCACAGTTTTGTAATGTCCCTTTCCAAATAGGAGCTCCAGAAGAGGAGGCTTAATGGTCTAAACCACCCTGTTAGACTATAGCCATGGCCAAAGAGGGGTAAATAGGGTTACTATAGGTCACTCCAGTCACAAGTGTTATATTCAGAAAGTGACATTGAGCTAACAAGAGTTAACATCGCTTTACTAGAGGTCACCCCAGTCACAGGTGTTATATTCGGAAAGAGACATTGAGCTAACAAGTGTTAACAATGCTTTACTAGAGGTCACCCCAGTCACAGGTGTTATATTCGGAAAGTGACATTGAGCTAACAAGAGTTAACAACACTTTTAATTCATTATGAGCTAAAAATAGAAGCCAACAATGAATCAGGGTTTCAACATGATTTAGGGTTTTGGAAAGCTATAAAGGAAGGGTCAGCGACCTAATTCATTATTATGCAGATTATGACTTGTCATTGAGGAGAAGAGGCACATCTCAGGAGAGATAGTTCAGTGTATTCCAGGAGGAAGACACCAGTTGGATGATTTCGGTGTTGAAAGACACACCCTAGTCATCGAGAAGATCATTCAGGTCTTCCATCATTCTTCAGTGCTCCCATATTCTGGGTATTATCTTTTAGTTCCTTATTTGTATTCCAGCTAAGATCTTTTTGTCTTTTGATCTAGCCGAGTGTTGTTATTTTATTCAGTCGCAGTTGCTTATTTATATTCCAGCTAAGATCCTTTCTATGTTGATGTAGTCGAGTATTGTCAGTTATTCAGCCGCATTCGACCATTTTTGTAATCCACAGAGATATCATAATACAAACTTGCAGTCCTTTGTCGCATTTATTTTTTGTATGATCATTTATGTGTTGTAAACCTTTGATCCTACACACACATTAGCAACGTTTCCTAGACTAGCCAAGTCAGGAACATTACAGTGGTATCAGAGCTTTAGTCCTACCGGCCCATGACTAAAGACAATGAGTGCAGTAGAAGACCCAGAGGGCCGTGAACACATAGGTGGCGAATATGTCACTTACAATAGGCATCAAGAAAGAAGGCATAGACCTGATTTTCCCCCTTTTCCTCCTAGCTCAGAGGAAGAGGAAGAGGCACACAGAGAAGCAGAGAGAAGGGTAGAGCATGAGACTGAGTGCGAGGCAGAGAGGATGCTAGGAGACATATATGAGCGACCAGAGGGTAGTGACAAGGCCCTCGTAGATCCAGAGGAAGCTTTCATGTAGGTTATCAACGATATGTTAGCTAGTCAATGGACCATGTCTCAGTCCTTGGCACAAGTGGTTGATAGATTAGCTAGCATGGGCACCCCAGATACATAAGTCCCACATGCAACAAAGGCGAACTCGGGAGCAGGCAGTAGACCCCAGTCACCCTCTCGCACATACACCTCTGCAAGTAGGATTCCCAGACCCTTGTTTCCCAGTTTCCAGAGGGCACCCTCAGTAGCAGCACTGCCACCAATAGCACAGAGGACACCCACTCATGCTGACAACATTGCAAAGTATAGGAGGGAGTATGCAACATTGGGTTCTGACTTCCATCAAGACATGACCTTAGTCGAGTACTGTGGACTTAGACTCAGGAACCACCCCAGAGAGCCGCGTAGGGGAGGACCACAACAGCAGCAGGGGCATAACCTTGATTTCATCCGAAAAGTTGGGAAACTCACTATCCCTTCTTTCGACGGATCATCCAAATACACCACCAGAGCTTGGGTACAAAAGATAGACATGTATTACAAGCTCAACCAGATGACCGAGATAGAGTCCATCAGTTTCGCGACCTTACACTTGGAGGGTGAGGCACATGAGTGGTGGTATCATGGACTGGTGACATTGGGTCACAGTTGCATAAACTCCTATAGGGAGTTTACAGATAGGCTCATGGATAGGTTTGACAGGAAGGATCCCGAGATACACTTCAGGGATCTAGCCCAGTTGAGACAAACTGGCACAGCAGAGGCGTTCATCACAGAGTCTCAGTGGGTAGCCATGGAAGTGACAGATATATCAGAACCCAGGCTGATCATGCTATTCACAGAAGGACTCACAGAGCCTTTAAGGGGATGGGTGAAGGCATACAGGCCTCCCACTTTGCAGGATGCCATCCTTCGCACTCGATATCTGGCAGACTCAGTGCCAAAGACTAAAACTTTATCCAAACCATTTGTGCCCCAGAGGGATCAAGACAGGAAGCCATTCCAGAGAGAATGGAAGGGAAAGGAGAAGTTGGATGAGCAGACTAGGTGAGAGCTTATGAGGAAGAAGCTTTGCTTCAGCTACAAAGATCCTTGGGTCCCAGGCCACAGGTGCATGGGTAAGGGAGAGATTCATTATATTGAGGTAGCAGCAGACAATGTGGATAGTGAGGAGGAGGAGTAGGACAATGGATCCACTAGTTCAGAGGAGGAGTCAACACCAGCAGAGGAGCATCTTCCCCATAGACCACCGACACCGGCAGGAGCCCATCCTCCAGTAGTCCCACAACCGCCAGAGCAGGCTAAGAGGAGGAAACCAGTAAAGGGAGGAGTCCTAACGACCCTTTCCGGTGTTCCCAGGTATGATACCCTCCATATCAGAGGGATTATTCAAGGGCAACGGGCAATCACCCTGATAGATGGTGGGGCCACCCACAACTTCATCGACACTTCACTAGTATCGAGACGGGCACTTCATACAGAGGAGTTTGAGGGGTTGGATGTTGCAGTAGAAGATGGCCACACAATGGAGTGTCTAGATAGAATTCCAAACTTAGAGATGAAGTTAGGCAACTACACAATGAGAGACACATTTTATGTGGTTGACCTATCGGACACAGATGTGGTGTTAGGAGTTCAGTGGATGATTACCTTGGGAAAAATCACTACCAACTACCAAACCTTGGAAATGGGATTCAAAGATCAGGATGGGAAGAAGGTTGTTCTAAGAGGTATGTCGACAGGAGCACCCAGGCCAGTTTTAGCCAAGAGGATGGAGAGGATATTCAGACATGGGGAGGTAGAATATGCTGCAGAATGCTTGATCACTTCTCAGAAGGATTTAGAAGGTCAACAACAATACCACACAGAGATCAAGAATTTATTGGGATGACATCAGCAGGTCTTTGAGGCAATTCCACCAGGGAGACCACCTGATAGGGGGTTTGAGCACACCATTGAGTTAGAGGAGGGGGCCAAACCTATTATCACCCCCCCTTATCGTCATCCTAGGAGGTTCAAGGATGAGATAGAGAAGGCAATCAAGGAATTGTTAGCGATGGGACACATTAGACCGAGCAACAACCCATTTGCTTCTTCAGTTGTCTTAGTTCTGAAGAAGGATGGCACCATGATGATGTGCATTGATTACCGAGCCTTGAACAAGAAAACCATCATAAATCGATACCCTATCCCACTCATTGACGAGTTGATGGATGAACTGCATGGGGAAATTTTCTTCTCAAAAATTGATCTACACTCTAGATATCACCAAATCATCATTCGAGAGCAAGACATAGAGAAGACGACATTTCGATGTCATTTTGGACACTTTGAGTTCCTGGTTATGCCATTTGGGCTAACCAATGCACCCGCTACATTCCAGTCTTGCATGAACCATATATTTAGGGATCAGTTAAGGAAACCAGTCTTGGTTTTCTTCAACGACATCTTGATCTATAGCCGGTCATGGCAAGAGCATATGAGGCACCTGGATGAGGTATTGAGCATCATGAAGGCACAGTGATTATATGCCAAAGAGTCCAAGTGTGAGTTTGGTATGATAGAGCTACTTTACTTAGACCACATCATCAGTGCACAGGGGGTACAGGTGCACCAAGAGAAGATCAGGGCCATTCTAGATTGATCGACGCCCAAGAACGTGACAGAATTGAGGAGCTTTTTCGGGCTGTGCAGCTATTACAGGTTGTTCGTCTGGGGTTTTTCTCAGCTTGGAGCACCACTAACAGATCTTACCAAGCATGGGGCCTTCATATGGACCTAGAAATCATAGGAAGCCTTTGATCACATGAAGGAAGTCATGAGCACTTGTCCAGTATTGGCACTACCAGACTTCACCCTATCATTTGTACTAGAGTGTGACGCATCGGGCAAAGGGATCAGTGCAGTTTTGATGCAGGGAGGACACCCCATTGTATTCAAGAGCTGAAATCTTAGTAAACCTGAGAGGTTGTACTCCATTTATGACAAGGAAATGTTGGCAATCATGCATGCTTTGACCAAGTTCAGACAATATTTGGTGGGTAGCAAATTCATGGTCAAGACCGATCACAACAGTTTGAAGTATTTCCTTGAGCAGAAGGACCTTAGTGAACACCAACAGAAATGGGTGACGAAGGTACAGGCATTCGACTTTGACATAGAGTATGTCAAGGGGAATAATAACATTGTGGCCGATGCACTATCGAGGAGACCTATGGCATGTTCTTTGATGGAGATTTCAGTAGATTGGAAATCCCACTTATTAGTGGAATATTCCAAGAACAAGTTTGCTTGTGAGGTGATGGATGGGCAGATACAAGATGACCGATATAGGGTCATTGATGATGTCATATTTTACAAGGATAGAGTCTACTTGGTGCCAGATTCAGGGCTTAAGAAGAAAATCCTCACTACAGTTCATGCTTCACCTGTAGCAGGCCATCAAGGGTTTTTCAAAACCTACAGACAAATCCGAGAGAGGTTCTCATGGAAGGGCCTCAAACAAGACATTATGAAACACGTCAGTGAGTGTGTGACTTGCCAGCAGAACAAGTCAGAGCATGCTCTTCCAGCAGGGCTACTTCAACCACTCCCCATTCCAGAGCAGAAATGGGAGAGTATATCTATGGAATTCATCATTGGTCTACCCAAGGTACAGGGTAAGGACTGTATCTATGTAGTGGTCGACATATTGACAAATTTTGCTCACTTCTACGCCATACCAACAAAGTACAACGCAGTTCAGGTAGGCGAGCTTTTCTTTAGGGAGGTCTTCAGACTTCATGGATTGTCGAAGAACATCATCAGTGACAGGGATAGTTGGTTTATAGGGACATTTTGGAGAGAGTTGTTTCATTTGGTGGGGATAGAGTTGACACCTAGCACCAGCTATCACCCTCAGACAGATGGGCAGACCAAGATTGTCAACAAGTGGGTTGAAGGGTATTTGAGCAACTATGTAGGAGGACAACAGAGAACATGGGTAAAGTGGTTACATTTAGGGGAACATTGCTACAACACCACCTTCCACATGTCCATTGGTATGACACCCTTCCGAGCATTGTATGGATATTATGCTCCCACTTTGGTAGACTTGGTCTTCGGGGAGAGTAGAGCTCCCAAGGCCAAGGATTGGATCATAGAGAGTCAAGAGATTCTCAAATTGTTGAAAGAGAACCTGCAGACGACGCAAAATTGACAGAATATAAGCGCGGACAGGAACATGATAGAGTGCAACTTTGAGGTTGGAGATTGGGTTTTCTTGAAACTCCAACCCTACAGACAATCATCTCTGAAGAAGAGTGTAACCGAAAATCTCAAGCCTAGATTTTATGGTCCCTACAAGATCATGCACCGAGTAGGCGAGGTTGCTTATGAGATAGAGCTTCTAGAGGAGAGAAATATTCATAACGTGTTCCACGTGTCTTGCCTAAAAAAGGCAGTGGGACAATTCATTAACACATCAGAGGAGCTCCCCCCATTGGATGAGGAGGGACAGTTGGAGTTAGTTCTAGAGGAGGTTTTGGAATTCTGAGAGCAGAAAGTAAGGAGCAAGGTCATCAAAGAGTGTTTGATCAGATGGAGAGGGCTTCCATTAGAGGACTCTACTTGGGAGAGCGAGCAGGTGTTGCAGCACCCTGGACTGGTATTGCTTGAGGACAAGCAATTTCAGGAAGGGGGGACTGTAATGTCCCTTTCCAAATAGGAGCTCCAGAAGAGGAGGCTTAATGGTATAAACCACCTCGTTAGACTATAGCAAGGGCCAAAGAGGGGTAAACAGGGTTACTAGAGGTCACTCCAGTCATAGGTGTTATATTCGGAAAGTGACATTGAGATAACAAGAGTTAACATCGCTTTACTAGAGGTCACCCCAGTCACAGGTGTTGTATTTGGAAAGTGACATTGAGCTAACAAGAGTTAACAACGCTTTACTAGAGGTCACCCTAGTCACAGGTGTTATATTCGGAAAGTGGCATTGAGCTAACAAGAGTTAACAATGCTTTTAAGTCATTATGAGCTAAAAATAGAAGCCAACAGTGAATTAGGGTTTCAACATGATTTAGGGTTTTGGAAAGCTATAAAGGAAGGGTCAGCGACCTAATTCATTATTATGCATATTATGACTTGTCATTGAGGAGAAGAGGCACATCTCAGGAGAAATAGTTCAGTGTATTCCAAGAGGAAGACACCAGTTGGCTGATTTCGGTGTTGAAAGACACACCCTAGTCACCGGGAAGATCATCCAGGTCTTCCATCATTCTTCAGTGCTCCCATATTTCAGGTATTATCTTTTAGTTGCTTATTTGTATTCCGACTAAGATCCTTTTGTCTTTTGATCTAGTCGAGTGTTGTTATTTTATTCATTCAAAGTTGCTTATTTATATTCCGGCTAAGATCCTTTGTATGTTGATCTAGTCGAGTATTGTCAGTTATTCAGCCACATTTGACCATTTTTGTAATCCACAAAGATATCATAATACAAACTTGCAGACCTTTGTCACATTTATTATTTGTATGATCATTTATATGTTGTAAAACTTTGATCCTACACACACATTAGCAGCATTTCCTAGACTAGCCAAGTCAGGAGCATTACAAGTATACTATTTTTAGCAGTTTTTTGGGTCCTAAACTTTCGGAGCTGTTATGAGGCCTTAAACGACATTTTTTGGGAAAATGGGGAGCAACATGGATCATAGATCTATGTTTCTCACCCAAAAGTTGTATTCCTCGGATAGATATTTCTAACGAGGTATGGAACACATCAAACAAAGATTGTATGCCAAAGTTACATCCCCGGGAAGTTGATGCACCAACTTACCCAAACGGAGCCCATAGTCTGGGCGTTTCATCTCCTAGTGTCAGGTCTTTGGATGTTTAGGGTTTTCCATTGTTTCTCAATAATAATAGGCCTTCAAGCCTCATTGAAACACAGTTCATAGGCTAGTAGCTGCCACATCTCTTCTCAGAGATAAGCTACCAGCGCCCTAGCTAGTTTATTTCCATTCTGTCTGTAAGCATATTTCAGTCATTTGTTATTAATGAAATGAAGTCTTATTTCCACTGCATCTCTGCGTTTATGTGTGTTTCTGTATTTCATTTGTTCCTACATAAATCCGGATCAGTGGTATCAGAGCGGTCTGCTCATTCTCGATCCTTCTTTGCATGTCCCCAACGAGGTCAGGGTATAAGGAGTTGGGGCTCAATCTGGTTGAACCTTTGCAAGATCAGCCTCGCAAACCCCGATGACCACCCATGGGGGAAGAAAAGAAAGATGAGGGAGCAGGAGATCCTATCAAAATGTTGCTGAAGGAGGCCCTCGAGAAACAAAGGAACGCGATGATGGACAACTTTGCCCAGATTCTTCAACAGATTCCCACTGGCGGCGCATCAACATCCAACAGCGACTCTGGAGGTGCCACTCCTTTTAAGGTACAAGTAAACTTTGAAATTCCCATATTTGAGGGACAAATAGATGTAGATGCCATAGATAGATGGTTGAATCTGTTAGAAGGATATTTCTCGGTTCATGACTTTTTCGACTGAGAAAAGGTTATTTTCGCACTCCTCAAAGCTGCCCCCCATGTCAAGGACTGGTGGGAAACCTACTCGGAGCAAAAGGGCGAGGGGCAACCCTCTCTATTCTCAGCCACACCCACTTGGAATTCTTTCCGATATGCCATCAAGGAACAATATTATACCGTGGGGCGCTATGAGGACAAATACATACAATGGACTACGCTGCGGCAACAAAGGGCCCAAGATGTGCATGAGATGATGAATCTGTTTCATACCCTACGCACAAAGTTGGGTATCAAAGATTCAGAGAAACATTTGGTGTTAAAGTACCACAGTTCTCTGCACAAATACATTCAGGAGGAAATGGAGTTCCTCGACATCTCCTCGCTTGGTGTGGCATACCGATATGCTGCCAGGATTGAGCAGAAGTTCAAGTAGAAGAAGCGAGACTTTGGGTCTGCGAATCAGAAGCAAGGGAAAGGTTCCTCCAAACTGCAGAACAAAGGGCCAAGACAAGGCAGGGCAGCCCAGGACAACCCACCAAAGCCACAAGAAAAGAAAAACACCATGAAGCCAAAAAAGGACACGGGGAAGTGGTGTGAGTTCCATAAGAGCTCCACTCACAACACAAGTGAGTGTCGGGCCAAGAAGTCACTGGTAGCTGAGTTGAAGGCTTCTGAATCGGCTGCATGCTCCGACTCTGAATCAGAACCCAACAAGGGGAATGACAGGGGTAAGAAGATTATCTATGCGGAGCCCAACGCCATGGATGATTTTTGGGGCTAAATTTCTCTCGTGGGCAAATTTTACATGGTTTTTCCAAAAACGAGATTCGCTATTTTAAAAATGATTCACCCAAATTCTATAGGATAACATTATTTTACCTTAAAAATTGCCAAAATTATACAAAACCTATATAAAATCCTTAGAAATTTGAGTATTTTTACAAAAATATCGCCAAACATTTATAGTTGGCATATGAAGGATTAGTATGATTCGCAAAGGTTTCTACATTTTAAAATAAATTTCCATCCTTAAAATCATCCCTGCCCAACGCCACCATTGCCACCATGAATATCCAGAAGGAGGAACTAGAAGACCTAGAGGAGGCAAAGCGTCTCTTCCATTCCAAGATGTGGGTAAAGGGTTCCCCATTGCAGTTCATTTTCGACAGCAGGAATCAGAAGAACCTCATATCGGTATAGGTCATGAAGCAGTTGGGCTTGCCGACCACAACACACCCACAACCATACACCATCGGGTGGTTGCACCAAGGACGGGACCTCCACATCAGCCAACAATGTCGCCTTCCCTACAACATCAAGCCCTTCACGGATGAGGTATTATGTGACATTGCTCCTCTTGATGTTTCTGATGTATTATTAGGCCAACCATACTTGTGGAAGCGACATGCTGTGTATGAGTCCAGGCCTCGTGCCATTATTATCACTTTGCACAATAAGATGTACAGGATACCAGAGATAGCACCACCTACCACCATCTCTTTGGTTACTGCGAAACAATGCAGTAAGATCATTTCCAAAACCAGGAAATTTGTTTTCCTGATGATCCCCCCTAAGGGAAAGAGGAAGATTGTGGCCATGACCTCCAGATAGGGCCCTACTGCACGAAAACAACAGATGGATAAGGTTGTGGAGGAGTAAGAGGACATCTTCACCTCCCCTGCAGGGGTGCATCTACATTTCCAGGTCAAGCACCCCATTGATCTGACCCCAAGTGCGTCGCTGCCCAATGGACCCATCTATCGGCGCACTGTTATGGAGAATGACGAAATCAAGAGGCAGATTCAGGAGCTATTGCAGAAAGGTCACATCCGGCCGAGTTCATCACCCTATGGGAGCCTGGTCGCGTTGGTGCAGAAGAAGGATGGGACTTGGAGACTCTGCATTGACTATCGGGCACTGAACAAGATCATTGTCCGGAATAGGTACCCGATCCCATGGATTGATGACCTTCTGGACCAACTAGAGGGGGTAAAATATTTCAGCAAGATCGACTTAAAGTCTGGGTATCACTAGGTACCAATCGAACCCTTTGATGTGTGGAAGACTGCCTTCAAATCCAAGGAGGGCCTTTTCGAATGGTTGGTCATGCCTTTCGGGTTGACGAATGCCCCTGCGACCTTCATGAGGCTAATGGATGACATCCTACATCCATTCACCAACTCATTTGTAGTGGTGTACTTGGATGACATTCTGATCTATAACCAGACTTGGGAAGAGCACCTCCACCACATCTGACAGGTCCTCCAAACACTGCGGCAACATAGGTTGTTTGCCAATTTGGAGAAATGCACTTTTGGCATGACCCAGGTTCAGTATTTGGGATACAGTATTGATGACCGGGGGGTTCATGTGGATCTAGCAAAGATCTGAGTCATTCAGGATTGGCCAACCCCAACCACCCTAACAAAGCTTCGCAACTTTTTAGGTCTTGCAAATTTCTACCGTAGGTTTGTGTTGGGATTCTCTCATATCACTTGGCCCTTGAGTCAAGTCACCAAGGGAGGAGCTAAAGCAAAATTCTTTTGGTCTGAATCTCAACAGAAGGCATTCAGGGAGTTGAAGCATCGCCTCTGCTCTGCACCAGTGCTCACATTACCAGACTTGCAACAACCATTTCAGATCAAGACAGATGCCTCTGACTATGTTATTGGGGCAATCCTTACTCAACATGGGCATCCAATGGCATATCACAGTGAAACACTTTCCGACACAGTCCAAAAGTATCCCACTTATGACAAAGAATTGTATTCCATTGTGCAGGCTTGTTGGCAATGGAAGCATTACATTTTGGGAAAGGAAACGGTCATCCACACAGACCATCGACCCCTGCAGTTCATATAGACACAAGGGAAGTTGCATAACGATCGCCATCAAAAGTGGTCCACATACCTGCAATATTTTCATTTGAACATCAAGTACTAGAAAGGAAGCACCAACAATGTTGCATACTGCCTCAGTCGACCACCCATCGTGGCGCTAACTACTGTGCTCAACTCTTGTGGGAACGAGATTTCCGATTGGCCGCTTCTCTACACAAGTGATCCAGAATTTGGCCACACGTACAATACACTCTTGGAGGGTAAGAAAGTTCCCAATTTTCACCTCTAGGATGCCCTACTTTGTCACTTGGGACACCTTTGTGTTCCTTCAAGCGAGCGTGCCAAGATGATTTGGGAGGCACACTACAGTCGGGTCGCTGGGCATTTTGGGGTTGAGAAAATCGTGGCAGTACTGCAAAATTATTTCTATTGGCTGAACCTTCGACAAGATGTCGGGAAGTACATCAAGACCTGCACTGCTTGCGCCATTTCCAAACCGACCATCAAGAAGCAAGGCCTCTATACTTCGCTTCCTATCCCTAGTCGGCCTTGGGAATCCATCTCTATGGATTACATGTCTGGCCTTCCTTATACTAAGCATGGCAATGACTATGTTTTTTTGGCCGTCGACCGATTCTCAAAGATGTCCATTATGATAGCCTACAAGAAGAATATCACAGTAGAAGCCACTGCTAAACTCTTCTTTGAACGAGTGTGGGTACACTTTGGGATCCCACAGTCTATCATCTCAGATCGAGATAGCAGGTTCCTCAGTACATTTTGGTCCAGCCTATGGTCGATGCTGGACACCAAGCTCACCAAGTCCACAGCTTTCCATCTGCAAACTGATGGCCATATAGAGGTCGTCAACCGGATAATCATACACATTCTGCGCATGTACAATTCAAACCATCCATGCACATGGGATGAGAGCCTCCCCTATGTACAACACAGCTACAACCGGGCTCTCCATAGCTCAACCAACCACGACCCCTTTCAAGTGGGCTTGGGATTCCAGCGACTATGTCCCATTGGCATAGCCATGCCATTTGTGGCTACTCAGGAAGATTCATCTCATGTCCAGTCTGAGGCTGACAAGGAAAACAAATTCATTGAGCACATTCAACACATCCACCAACAGGTTCATGACATATTGGACAGAGCCAATACTAAGTACAAGCAGCGACATGATCAACATCGGGTGCCACACAACTTGCAGGTGGGTGACAAAGTGTGGTTGCATTTGCAAAAGGAGCGCCTCGCTGGACCCCACCGCAAGCTTCATCCACTCCGATATGGGCCGTACACCCTCACCAAGGCTGTAGGGGACAAAGAATTTGAGCTCAACATTCCACCATTCCTTGGTCTGCACCCAATGTTCAATGTGGACCGCCTTCGGCCCTACTTTCCACCTCTACTAGACACATCCGACATGGCAGAACAACTCACACCAACAGAGTTAAATCCAGACTTCATGGAACAAGCCAGAACTGATCAGATCATGGAAACACAGATCAATCACACCCGAAAACAAAGGATACCACTATATCGAGTTGTCAAAGCAGGCCAACTCCTTCACCAAGGCAAGTGGCTCACCAGGGACCAAGTTCAGCAGAAGTTTCCTCATCTCATGGAGGAACTCAACGCAATGGGGATCATTGCTTCCTAAGGGGGGAGGAATGATCTAGGTGGATATTGGTGGCCACCCACCTATTCCACTTGGACCCCCACCATTGCTTCTTTTAGTTTTTCATTTTTCGCACAGTTTACTATTTTTAGCAGTTTTTTCGGGTCCTGAACTTCCAGAGCCGTTTTGAGGTCTTAAACGACGTTTTTTGGGAAAACAGGGAGCAACATGGATCATAGATCATATTTCTCACCCAAAAGTTGTAGTCCTCGGATAGATCTTTCTAACGAGGTATGGAATGCGAAGATTGTATGCCAAAGTTACGTCCCCGGGAAGTTGATGTACCAACTTACCCAAACGGGGCCCGTAGTCTTGGCGTTTCATCTCCTAGGGTTAGGTCTTTGGATTTTTAGGGTTTTCCATTGTTTCTCAATAATAATAGGCCTTCAAGCCTCATTGTAACACAGTTCAGAGGTCAGTAGCCGCCACATCTCTTCTCAGAGATAAGCTACCAGCGCCCTAGCTAGTTTATTTCCATTCTGTCTGTAAGCATATTTCAATCATTTGTTATTAATGAAATGAAGTCTTATTTCCGATGCATCTCTGCATTTATGTGTATTTCTGTATTTCATTGTGTTCCTACATAAATCCGAATCAAAAACATCCCTAGTACTTTAGAAGGTGTGATAAGATAACACTTTAGGACAAAATATTTAGTTTATTTTATCTATATATATATAATTAAAAAATTGATTATTTTTAAATTTTTAATTAATTTATTTAAAATATTAATTTATTTTATTATTTATAAATTTTATTTTTTGAATGATTTAATATACTTATTAAAATATAATTTAGTCTCCGGGCTTAATTGGCAAGTGACGTGATATCAAGTGCTATGTTTGATGAGGTTCAGATTTCAAATCCCCCCGATTTATGTGTACCTACCAAAGGTGTATACGTATGACAACTAGAGGTTTTAATATATATATATATATTAACAAATATTCTTTTTCTTCCTCGGATGGGGTGACACATGTGTCACACCAGTTAATGGATGGGGCGATTGTGAGGGAAGTTAAAGCCCCTCGCCGCCACCCTCCCCCCTGTCCAGTCGCAATAGTTAGCATGCATGAGAGCCAAGCCTTACTGCACCGGGCCTTAATTGAAGCCCAAGATTGACTCCTCGACTTCAGTACAATTTTGGATATTTCCATTACACCTGCACTAATGATTACCAGAGCCATTAATGCCTCCACCCTCCTGGTCTTTTCACCATGCAAGAATTTTTATATGGGACACTTGGGCCCAAAGCTCAACATCATTTTGTTAATTCTGCTCCAAGATTCAGCCTGCTCAGCCAATTTTTCAGCTTTCTTGGTGCTCTACACAACCATGCCATGAGAACGAGGAAAGCCCCGATAAGGGCCGAACTACTATAATAGATTTTGTTGGCACAACCGCTCAGGACTTGCCTCTCGATCTCTCACGCTAAGAAGAGACCATCCAGGCTCTTCGGGGTAGAACTAGTATGCGCAGGCTCCCTTAAAGCCTTGTCCTTACCACGGCCGAGGACATGCCTCTCGAGATCTAGTTCTAGACGAGGACCATCCAGGTTCCTCTAGGAAAATTTGGTTCACACAGGCTCATCAAGAGCCACATCCTCCTAGCACTGAGAGTCTCCAAGGTGGATGCCCGGTGGAAGAATAATTTTCGCCCAATTGGGCAGAATTGTTTCCTTTCCTACCTTCAACTGCCCTAGAGGACCATCTCGCCAACCAGCCCGCCACTTACACCGCCAGTCCATTTCAGGAATCAATTGCAAAGGGATGCATACTGGAAGAAGAATCCTTAGCTCTGGAGGACCACTCGGGGCACAACTCCGCTACCTCCATGGAAAAAGACCCCTTCATAGACTCTATTGTTTCCTATGACTCTGTCGCTGCCACTTTGGAAGAAAACTAGGCTCAAGAGGACCATAGTCACCCAGCGCCAGAGTCCTAGAGACTCATGGAAGACCACCTGGTCTTAATCTTTGAGATGAGGAGGGACCTAGCAGAGCAACAACACCATTAGAGTTTCTCCGACAAACATCTAGATGCCTTGTATGATTCCTTGTCAAGCAAGCCTGAGAAGAGTCGCTGCTCGACGTGCTACCAACCCTTCACCTTCAGACTCTGTCAAGATGGATGCCTGAGCTCACCACATGCATACCATTCTCACAGGTTTTTTTTTCTCTCGTTAAATGGCTAAATTTTTGCGAATTTTTCCTGCACCACCAGTCCATTTCAGGAGTCAGTTGCAAAGGGATGCATAGTGGAAGAAGAATCCTTCACTCTGGAGGACCACTCGGGGCACAACTCCGCTGCCTCCATGGAAGAAGACCCCTTCATAGACTCTTTTGTTGCCTATGACTCTGTTGCTGCCACTTTGGAAGAAAACTAGGCTCAAGAGGACCATAGTCACCCAGCGCCAGAGTCCTAGAGACTCACGGAAGACCACCTGGTCTTAATCTTTGAGATGAGGAGGGACCTGGCTGAGCAATAACACCATTATAGTTTCTCCGACAAATGTCTAGATGCCTTGTATCATTCCTTGTCAAGCGAGCCTGAGAAGAGTCGTTGTCCGACATGCTGCCAACCCTTCACCTTCAGACTCTGTCAAGATGGACGCCTGAGCTCACCACATGCATAACATTCTCACAGGTTTTTTTTTCTCTCATTTAATGGCTAAATTTTTGCGAATTTTTCCTGCACCACCAGTCCATTTCAGGAGTCAGTTGCAAAGGGATGCATAGTGGAAGAATAATCCTTAGCTTTGGAGGACCACTCTGGGCATAACTCCGCTGCCTCCATGGAAGAATACCCCTTCATAGACTTTATTTTTTCCTATGACTCTCTCGCTGCCACTTTGGAAGAAAACTAGGCTCAAGAGGACCATAGTCACCCAGAGCCAAAGTCCTAGAGACTCACGGAAGACCACCTGGTCTTAATCTTTGAGATGAGGAGGGACCTGGTCGAGCAACAACACCACTCGACTTTCTTTGACAAACGTCTGGATGCCTTGTATGATTCCTTGTCAAGCGAGCTTGAGAAGAGTCGTTGCTCGACGTGCTGCCAACCCTTCACCTTCAGACTCTGTCAAGATGGACGCCCGAGCTCACCACATGCATAACATTCTCACAGGTTTTTTTTTCTCTCGTTTAATGGCTAAATTTTTGCAAATTTTTCCTACACTAGTCTCTCGTTTAGGTCCAATAGGTTCAGGTCTGATAAGCGGTCGTGGCACTCAGTCCACCACCTATTATAGTTTCCACGATAGTGGAAGAACAACTGGAAAGTCACATTGTTTGTATGTCGATAGTTGACGCTTTTTCTTTAAGCTTTGGAACTGTGAATATTTGTCACGTCCATGCATCCTGGATTCCACCACTATGACAGAACAACTGGCATGTTATCATGTATATTTGGACACTTAAGTTTTTTGCTAAGGCAAGGTAATAATATTTTTATTTACAAAAAAAAAAACCTTCTTTTTTCTAGTATTTTTATTTTATTAAAAATATATTATAATATATTTTATTATTTGTAAATTTTCATTTTTTATTATTTTTCATTTTTCATTTTTCATTTTTCTCAATAATTTGGTTTATTTACTCAAAAGATATAATAATAATAATAATAACAATTTAATTTTAAGGTCATGGTCAAGCTAGACATCAAATTAATATATGAGATCATCTTGTTTGTGTGACAAGGGATCTCTCTACATATAGATTTGATTGCTAAAGTTTAAAAATGTGTACATACCCTACCTCCAATAAATTATGAATTATATTCTTTACCCACTTAATTTGTTTTGTTTTTTGACAAAAAACCTTTTTACATACAGATTTGATTGCTAAAATTTAAAAAGATATACATACCCTACCACCAATAAATTATGAATCTTTATTTCTATAACCATTTAATTTATTTATTCAAAAGATAATATTATATATTTGTGAATCTTTGTTTTTCAACCACTTATTGAAACTTATTGAAACGATAAATAAGTGAAAAACTTCATATTCTCAACCACTTGATTTATTTATTTAAAACATCAATTGAATGAATCAATTATTCACATGCATTCCGTCAATCTAGCGATTTTACCCCTATGAACGAATCTATCTTTTATATATATAATTAATTCTTTATCTATAGGATACAAAATAAAGTATTAACGTGTATTATTTTTAATTGGTATAACTGTATTAAAATAAACTATTTAATTTTAATTTTTTTAAATATACCAAAACTGTAATATCTAAACTTTTAAAACCTTCGATTTCAACCTGAGCAATCACAGAAGGCCCAATCTTTGAAAGTGAACCAGAAAAGAGGAAATGTTTAAGACGTGCTCAGGAGCAGTAATTATCAATAATTATAATATTATAATTTTGTTCACAGGCTTATATTTATTAATTATAATTTTGTTTAAAGGTGTATATTTATTGATAATTGGTATATTTAATAAGTTTTTAGTGTTTAATTAGTTTTATATGAACAAGATTAAATATTGATGAAATATTCTTAGTGATTAACAAAGATTAAGGTTTTGTTCTATAGTGGAGAGATTAACCATTTAATATTTGCCAATTTATATTCAGATTAGACAGGGGTTTTTGGGTTACTTTTTCTGTTTGATTTTGCCAGAAATCAGTGTTGAATGGTTGGATCTGCCAATTTGAGTGGCTAAATTTGTATAATCAGAGTGTCGCACGAGTTTTTCAGCAAGCTGAATACATTTATACATTCAAAAAGACAATTTAAACAACAGAAAATAGAGATTTTCTCCAAATTTACATAGCCTAATTCCAATCAATTGCTGCCAGAAAATTTAACCAACGCCCATATTCATGGAATTAAAATCAACGCTCATATTCATTAATTATGCTAGGTCAATTCGAATTCATGTTAATTATGCTAGGTCAAACTCAGCGCGCTTGTTTGATTTAGAATCTTAGTAAATAAATAAGCCCTATCGAATTCGGATTAAAGTTAACTGTGCTAGGTCAAACTCAGCGCGCTTCTTTGATTTAGAAGAGAAAATGACGTTCTTCTTTCAATCCACGTTTCTATGAATTTCTACGAAGAGCTTTGAAATCCACGTTACCCTAGGTCGTTGGCTTTCCATTTTATTGAGATCGTCCTAGCTTCGTAGAATGGTAATATTTCTTTACACCAGTACGCAGTCCAGACGGTTCGACATGTGGTTTGACGATTTTGTTCGAACTCCGACTCTGTCTGCAATTTTAACTGCAGCAGCGATTGGATTTGCAAGTCTCCTATTCTTCTTCTGGATATTGCAGCACAAGAGAAGAAGAAACAGCGGCATATTGCCTCCAGGACCCTATCCTTTGCCAATTATAGGAAATCTTCATCGATT
>ML789114.1:438937-454515 GCA_009831015.1 Picea engelmannii | reverse complement strand
TGGGCAATGAGTGAACTGCTCAGACATCCCCATGCAATGAAGAGATTGCAGGAAGAAATCGAATTTACAGTTGGCAAACATCGCAAAGTGAAGGCTTCAGATGTGGAAAGTTTGAAGTACCTCCACTGTGTGGTGAGAGAGACTCTGCGATTATACCCAGCGGGGCCCCTAATGATTCCTCATGAATCTGTAGAGGCTGTGACAGTAGGAGGATATCATATACCTAAGAAAACAATGCTAATGGTGAATGTGTGGGCGATAGGAAGGGATACTAATGTATGGGGGAAAGATTCTTCAGAATTCAAACCGGAAAGATTTATGGAGGAATTAAGTGGACATGATGATTATACGGATTTAACAAGTACTCAAGACTTCAGGATGCTTCCATTTGGGGCAGGAAGGAGACGATGCCCAGGGGCCCCCATGGCTATTCCTATGATTTCACTTGCATTGGCTCAGCTGTTGCACATTTTTAACTGGAGAGTTGAAGGTGATCCGTCCCAACTGGATATGAAGGAAGCGCACGCATTGACTCTGCCCAAGGCAATTCCTCTCTCTGCGTTTCCAAGCTTGAGGGTGCCCTTGAGTTGTCTTTAGAGATTTCGAAAATTAAGAATAGATAGGTTGCCATGCGTCATTTCTGCTGGTTGTCCACCAACTTTAGTGTTGGCTAGTAGTTTTATTTATGTATTGTTCTTAGTGGTCGTGTTAGATCTTATGGCGATTACGAGATTTGTAATATCTGTAAATACTACAATGTGTAAATAACATGGTCATTTTCTCATATTTCAAGTCCTTTACTAAATGAGTATCGACTATCAATATTACATTTTCTTTCCTTTCTCCTTTTCGTGTAATTTTTTTAATATATATTTGGAGTAAAACTTTGCATTGACATAATTTTGTTTGTTCTTTGTAAGAAAAATAGTGTGTATTTTCATATTAATGTAACCACCCTACTAGTAGATGTGATCCAAGGTATACATTTTTTTTTATGCAACTTAAGCGGGAAGGCAACAACGAAAACAATTAATCAACACAACTTGATAATGACCTAGACAACAATGACCCAACATACTGGCACATCGTGTAACTTGACGAAACAAACAAAATCAAATAGACAAATAAAATAACTAAGGTATGGGACAACATCAAGATCAACCAGACACCACCAACATCAAATGACACAGGTAACTTGAACCTTCACAGCAACAAGCACAAACAAAAGTTACAACATAGTACCAACATCAATTACAACAAACATTACGCCCACATCAGGAAGCACAGGACTCTAGCTAGGTTATCATTCGCTTCTATCAATGAGGGCACACAATGATCCCCTCATCAATAATCATGCTGTCACAAGGTGGTGGGGTAACCAAGGCGCAACATAACGTATCTAGAACAATAACCCAAGAAAAATTCAATGCGCTAGGAGACCAAATTAATTGTCAAAAATACAAGAAGACTATATCCAAGTGTTCAATCGACAAGTCAACAAGACGCAAGGCGACATCATTCAATATTTAAATTGCACAACCAACCAAAGAATTCATGTTTTCTTATGAGGCCCTTTTTCAAGAAAGTCTCTCGCACTGTAAAACAAAAATAATTTGAATATATCTAAAAATTCATGTGTATGGACATTCTATTTTAATTCCATATATAATAGAATGTTATTTGAATGCTAGCTTAATCATAGTGATATAGGGAATTAGTACTTACATTTTGTAAGCTAAATAATGTCTACCATCATAAACATGTAAATTAATATATAGAACATGAATACAAGGGGTTTTCTTTTGGATTAACGAAAGAACTTCCACATCATCTTATCTGTCAGTGAAAATAACTGTCTAGAGATAAATTCACTGTAAAAAATCTATACAAGATCATTGTTGTCATTCATTATTATTAAATTCACTGTCACACACAACCATCTATACACAACAATTATACACACAATTATTATTAAAATCGCTGTCAAAAATCTATACACAACAACCATTACAACGCAGTCACACACAATCATAAATTTGTTGTCATACAAAATCATAAATTCGTTGTCATACATAGGTAACTGTCAACAATCAATATCGTTGTCCCTTTACAAGTCTATTGAATATATGATATTGATGTCTATTAAATATATGATAGTGTTGTCTATTAAATATGTGATAATGTTGTCTATTAAATATATGATATTGATGTGTGTTAAATATATGATATCGCAGAGTTAAATATGATATGGATGTGCAAAGAACAATAATATCCATAACTAAGGAACAATAAAATCCATAACCATAATGTTGTATAAAAACTCGGTAAAATGGCTGTGTAAAATGCCAAGAAAAACGCCTAGGGGTGCTACCTTTGCTGGGAAGATCACCAAGTAAATTCAGTGTTGATAACTCAAATTTTTCGGAGGAAAATAGAACGGATATATGGTTGGTATGAATCACCCATATTAGCTGGAAAAAAAAATGATTTTTCCCCTTTTGCAAAGAGCCAAGGAATTGAAGATTAATCCTTTAGAGAGTAATCATTCAAATGCAGAGATAATCATTCAGAGATGAGTCATTAAAAAACACGGAGATAATCAATAAAAAAAAATGCAGAGAGACCTATGCAAATCGTGGGTCAAAATGCATAGATTATTAATGTTGTTTTATGGGAAAAACAAAACGTAGAGAACAATAGCTCTCAACTTTGGAGGGTGGTTTTGTTGCGCCTAGCAGTGAATTCGCTAGGCTATCAACCACAAATCTTCAGAGTGTATGGTAAACAATAAAAGAAGAGCATTGGAGGGTGATCTAGTTGTTCATATAACTGAACTCGTCGGGTGGTTAACAAAAAAAAAATTGCTCAGAAATAAAACGGTTTAGACAAGAGGGAGTGACACCCCAATCGTCGATGGAAGCACAAATTTGCAGAGAAGAAACACAATAATCACAGAGGCTAAGGAGGGAATAAACGCTTAGGAGATAACTCCTCATGGGGTAGAGAAAGGATCTTACAGTTATTTTCCATGCATAGGAAAGCAAGGCATTTGAATCTAAATCTTTAACACTGCAGTGAAAGACAGTCGATTCAGCTCCTCGACAACTACTCAAGCACATACTAATAACTTAAAGGATCAAGAAATAGATAATAGAAACATAATCTCCTTCCAAATCTTATTCCTAGAGAAGCAAGGATGAAATAAAAGTTCAATCAAGGAGTAAAGAAAACGCAGGCATGAGATACAAGATCTTAGGCAAGGGTTTAAGTCTTGGGATCATTCTTAGCCACACACAGATAGACATTAAATCATAAATAAAGGATACTGTGGATAGAAAGGGTTCTTACTGAATGAATCAAGTGATAAGGGGATTGCAATTACGATAGAACACATTTGTAAGGAAAGCTCATGCGAATGGAATATTTATCTCGGTATGGTAAAATAAATAAGTGTAATTTAAATTTCATTGCAATTAACAACTTTAACTGGCATACCTTAGCCAAATGTGAATTCTCTGAAGTCGTTGTCCTATGCATGCTCGGTCCATCTCTTGCTTTCCAACTGATGTGACCTCACCGATACCTCTTATCAAGGTGGATATCGGTGGCCACCCACCTTTTCCAACTAGCTCAAAACAACTTTATGGCAATTTTGACAATTTACTATTTTTAGCAAGTTTTAACTTTCGGGGCCATTTTGAGGGCCTAAATGAATGTTTTTCTAGATCAAGGTTCTCAATGATAGCCAAAGACATGATTGAACCCCCAAAATGAATCTCCTCAACGATAGCTTTCCAACGAGCTATCACACACCTAAAATGAAGTCGTATGCAAAAGTTACGACCCCGAGAAGTTGATGTACTAACTTACCCAAACGGGGCCCACATGACTTTTGGTGCTTCATCTCCTAGGGTTAAGTTTTTTGATGTCTAGGACTTTTGGCATTCCCATTTATTGTAAAAATGCCTTTAGAGCCTCATTGTAATCATCTTCTTGTGAATGCGAGTAGCTGTCACATCTCTTCTCAGAGATAAGCTGCCACCATTCTAGTGAGTCTTTCACTCTGTATTTTTACAGTCTCTGTACATTTCTTTCATTAATAGAAATCATGTATTACTGTAGATATGTGTTTATGGTTGCATCTCTGATACATTTCTGTTATATTATTGAATATTTGCGATATCTCTGTGCATTTCCTTATTATATCTCCGCTCTCATTTCGTGTCGAAAATAATATGGAACAGTGGTATCAGAGCAGGCTGCTCTTGATCATTTTTTCAGTGCATGTCCCCAATGAGGTCCGAGTATAGAAATTTGGGTCTCGAGCTTGTCTCTCTTGAGGACAATCTCTCTCGCACACCCAAGAAACCCTCGATGGTGGAATAAAAGAAAAACAATGGAGTAGACGATTCTATCAGTCTGTTGCTTGAGCAAGTTCTCACGTGATAGAGGGACGAATTGATGGAGAATTTTTCCCACATCCTTCAACGTCTGCCAATAGCATCAGGAGCATATTAATCAAGCGACCACTTTGGAGGCACCTCGCCTTTCAAGGTACAGGTTAATTTTGATATTCCCATATTTGAAGGTCAAATAGATGCAGATGCCCTAGATAAATGGTTAAATCTGCTAGAAGGTTATTTCTCTGTTCACAATTTTTTGGACAAAGAAAAGATCACCTTTGCACTCCTTAAAGCTCTCCCTCATGTCAAACATTGGTGGGAAACTTACTGGGAGAAAAGTTCCACAGAGGAGTCTGGAATATATGGGGCCGATCCCACTTGGGATTTTTTTGTGGATGCGGCAAAAGAACAGTATTACCGTGTTGGCAACTATGAGGACCAGTATATGAGATGGAACACACTGCGGCAAGAGAGGGGCCAAGCAGTTTCGCAGTTCACCAATACCTTCCATACCTTGCGCACCAAGCTGGGTATCAAAGAATCCGAGCGACATTTGGTTCTGAAATACCGTGGGGCTCTACACAGATACATCCAAACTGAAATGGATTTTTTGGACATCTCATCACTCGGTGCTGCGTATCGATATGCTGTTAAAATTGAGTAGAAATTTAAGAACCAAAACAAATGGGTATTCGGGTCTGCAAATCCGCAACAACCAAAGTATGAGAATGATAGCCCTAACAAACAGTCTCCCGAAAACCAATCCAAGAAACAGGAAAAGAAGGGTCACGAGAAGAAAAAGAAGGACACCGGAAAATGGTACGATTTCCAAAAAAGCCCCTGGCACAACACCGATGAATGTCACTCAAAACAGTCATTGTTGGCCGAGATCAAAGACAAGGAGCGAAACCCTGATTCATAATCTGATTATGAAAATACTAGTAAAAGACAGATCATCGACGCAGATCCCACTATTATTGTTGCGACCGCAGCAATTCAACCAAAAGAACCAACAGATCCTGAAGAAGGGGAGTGCCTTTTTCATTCACAGATGTGGGTGAAGGGGACCCTGCTACATTTTATTGTTGATAGCGGAAGCCAGAAGAACCTCATCTCACCAGAGGTCGTCAAACAGTTGGGATTGTCAACAACACCGCACCCTCAACCATACAACATTGGGTGGCTTCGCCAAGGACGAGATCTTCGTGTCAGCCAACAGTGTCGATTGTCATACGACATCCAACCCTTCAAGGATGAGGTATTATGTGATGTTTCCCCACTAGATGTCTGTGATGTTTTCTTGGGACAGCCATATATGTGGAAACGCCATGCTATCTATGAGTCTCGACCCCGTAGTGTCATTATTACTCTGGGGGGTCATCTCTACAGGATACCATAGGTAGTTCCAACTACTACCCCACCTAAACAATGTTGCAAGGTAGTATCTCATACTACAAAATTCATCTTCTCCACAATCTTTTCAAAAGGGGAACAAAAGGATATTGCAACCACCATAGCTTCGGCCCAAGCACCTTCTATCCAACAGAAGCAGGTTGACAAGGTTGCAACGAAGCACAAATATTTCTTCTACACACAGTCATCTAAATTAGCCAGACTGGTTAAAAAGTTCCAAACTTTCCAACCACAGGTTCATGATAGATTTCCACAAACTAAGCAACATGACTTCTCCAGCAAGACAAGCAGCTCACCAAGATGGAGATTCAACAAATGCTTTTCCCTCTCCCCTAGGAACTCAATGCAATGGAGACCATTGCTTCCTAAGGAGGGAGGATTGATCCAGGTGGATATCGGTGGCCACCCACCTTTTCCAACTGTCTCAAAACAACTTTATGGCAATTTTGGAAATTTACTATTTTTAGCAGGTTTTAACTTCCGGGGCCATTTTGAGGGCCTAAATGAATGTTTTTCAAGATTGAGGTTCTCAATGATAGTTGTAGGCATGATTGAGACCCAAAAATAAATCTCCTCTACGATACCTTTCCAACGAGCTATCACACACCTAAAATAGAGATCGTATGCAAAAGTTACGACCCCGGGAAGTTGATATACTCACCTACCCAAACGGGGCCCACATGACTTTTGGCACTTCATCTCCTAGGGTTAGGGTTTTGGATGTCTAGGCATTTTGGAATTCCAATTTATTGTAAAAAGGCCTTCAGAGCATCATTGTAATCATCTTCTTGTGAATGCGAGTAGCCGTCACATCTCTTCTCAGAGATAAGCTACCACCATTCTAGCGAGTCTTTCACTCTGTATTTTTACAGTCTTTGTACATTTCTTTCATTAATAGAGATCATGTATTACTGTATATATGTGTTTATGGTTGCATCCCTGATACATTTCTGTTATATTATTGAATATCTGCGATATCTCTGTGCATTTCCTTATTATATCTCCGCTCTCATTTCGTGCCGAAAATAATCCGGATCAGTGGTATCAGAGCAGGCTGCTCTTGATCGTTTTTTCAGTGCATGTCCCCGATGAGGTCCGAGTATAGAAATTTGGGTCTTGATCTTGTCTCTCTCGAGGAAAATCGCTCTTGCACACCCAAGAAACCCTCAATGGTGGAAGAAAATAAAAACAATGGAGCAAACGATCCTATAAGTTTGTTTCTTGAGCAAGCTCTCATGCGACAGAGGGGCGAAATGATGGAGAATTTTTCCCACATCCTTCAACACTTGCCAATAGCATCAGGAGCATATTCATCAAGCGACCACTTTGGAGGCACCTCGCCTTTCAAGGTACAGGTTAATTTTGATATTCCCGTATTTGAAGGTCAAATAGATGCAGATGCCCTAGATAAATGGTTAAATCTGCTAGAAGGTTATTTCTCTGTTCACAATTTTTTCAACAAATAAAAGATCACCTTTGCACTCCTTAAAGCTCTCCCTCATGTCAAACATTGGTGGGAAACTTACTGGGAGAAAAGTTCCACAGAGGAGTTTGGAATATATGGGGTCGATCCCACTTGGGATTTTTTTGTGGATGCGGTAAAAGAACAGTATTACCCTGTTGGCAACTATGAGGACCAATACATGAGATGGACCACACTGCGGCAAGAGAGGGGCCAAGAAGTTTCGCAGTTCACCAATACCTTCCATACCTTGCGCACCAAGCTAGTTATCAAAGACTCCGAGCGACATTTGGTTCTGAAATACCGTGGGGCTCTACACAGATACATCCAAACTGAAATGGATTTTTTGGACATCTCATCACTCGGTGCTACTTATCAATATCTTGTTAAAATTGAGTAGAAATTTAAGCACCAAAACAAACGGGTATTCGGGTCTGCAAATCCTCAACAACCAAAGTATGACAAAGATAGCCCTAACAAACAGTCTCCCAAAAACCAGTCCAAGACACAGGAAAAGAAGGGTCACCGGAAGACAAAGAAGGACACTGGAAAATGGTGCAATTTCCACAAAAGCCCCTGGCACAACACCGATGAATGTCACTCAAAACAGTCATTGCTGGTCGAGATCAAAGACAAGGAGCCAAATCCTGATTCAGAATCTGATTCTGAAAATACTAGTAAAAGATAGATCATTGACGCAGATCCCGCTATTATTGTCGCGACCGCAACAATTCAACCAGAAGAACCAACAAACCCTGAAGAAGGGGAGTGCCTTTTTCAGTCACATATGTGGGTGAAGATGACCTCGTTGCATTTTATTGTTGATAGCAGAAGCCAGAAGAACCTCATCTCAGCAGAGGTCGTCAAACAGTTGGGATTGTCCACAACACCACACCCGCAACAATACAACATTCGGTGGCTTCGCCAATGACGAGATCTTCGTGTCAGCCAGCAGTGTCGATTGTCATACGGCATCCAACCCTTCAAGGATGAGGTATTATGTGATGTTTCCCCACTAGATGTCTATGATGTTCTCTTAGGCCAGCCATATATGTGGAAACGCCATGCTATCTATGAGTCTCGACCCAATAGTGTTATTATTACTCTGGGGGGTCATCTCTACAGGATACCAGAGGTAGTTCCAACTACTGCCCCACCTAAACAATGTTGCAACGTAGTATCTCATACTACAAAATTCATCTTCTCCACAATCTTTTCAAAAGGGGAACAAAAGGATATTGCAACCACCACAACTTCGGCCCAAGCACCTTCTACCCAACAGAAGAAGGTTGACAAGGTTACAATGAAGCACAAAGATTTCTTCTGCACACAGTCATATAAAATATCTAGACTGGTTAAAAAGGTCCAAACTTTCCAGCCACAGGTTCGTGACAGATTTCCACAAACTAAGCAGCATGACTTCTCCAGCAAGACAAGCAGCTCACCAAGATGCAGATTCAACAAATGCTTTTCCCTCTCCCCCGGGAACTCAATGCAATGGATACCATTTCTTCCTAAGGAGGGAGGATTGATCCAGGTGGATATCAGTGGCCACCCACCTTTTCCAACTGGCTCAAAACAACTTTACGACAATTTTAGAAATTTACTATTTTTAGCAGGTTTTAACTTCCGGGGCCATTTTGAGGGCCTAAATGAATGTTTTTCAAGATCGAGGTTCTCAATGATAGTTGAATGCATGATTGAGCCCCCAAAATCAATATCCTCGACGATACCTTTCCAACGAGCTATCACACACCTAAAAGTAAGATCGTATGCAAAAGTTACAACCCCGGGAAGTTGATGTACTCACTTACCCAGACGGGGCCCACATGACTTTTGGCGCTTCATCTCCTAGGGTTAGGTTTTTGGATGTCTAGGACTTTTGGGATTCTCGTTTATTTTAAAAATGCCTTTAGAGCCTCATTGTAATCATCTTCTTGTGAATGGGAGTAGCCGTCACATCTCTTCTCAGAGATAAGCTGCCACCATTCTAGCGAGTCTTTCACTCTGTATTTTTACAGTCTCTGTACATTTCTTTCATTAATAGAAATCATGTATTACTGTATATTTGTGTTTATGGCTGCATCTCTGATACATTTATGTTATATTATTGAATATCTGCGATATCTCTGTGCATTTCCTTATTATATCTCCGCTCTCATTTCGTGCAGAAAATAATCCGGATCAGTGGTATCAGAGCAGGCTGCTCTTGATCGTTTTTTCAGTGCATGTCCCCGACGAGGTCTGAGTATATAAATTTGGGTCTTGATCTTGTCTCTCTTGATGAAAATCGCTCTCGTACACCCAAGAAACCCTCAATGGCAGAAGAAAAGAAAAACAATGGAGCAGACGATCCTATCAGTCTGTTGTTGCTTGAGCAAGCTCTCACGTGACAGAGGGACGAAATGATGGAGAATTTTTCCGACATCCTTCAACAGTTTCCAATAGCATCAGGAGCATCTTCATCAAGATACCACTTTGGAGGCACCTCGCCTTTCAAGGTACAGGTTAATTTTGATATTCCTGTATTTGAAGGTCAAATAGATGCAGATGCCCTAGATAAATGGTTAAATCTACTAGAAGGTTATTTCTCTGTTCACAATTTTTTCGACAAAGAAAAGATCACCTTTGCACTCCTTAAATCTCTCCCTCATGTCAAACATTGGTGGGAAACTTACTGGGAGCAAAGTTCCACAGAGTAGTCTGGAATATATGGGGCCGATCCCACTTGGTATTTTTTTGTGGATGTGGTAAAAGAATAGTATTACCCTGTTCGCAACTATGAGGACCAGTACATGAGATGGACCACACTGCGGCAAGAGAGGGGCCAAGAAGTTTCGGAGTTCACCAATACCTTCCATACCTTGCGCACCAAGCTGGGTATCAAAGACTCCGAGCGACATTTGGTTCTGAAATATCGTGGGGCTCTACACAGATACATCCAAACTGAAATGGATTTTTTGGACATCTCATCACTCGGTGCTGCTTATCGATATGCTGTTAAAATTTAGTAGAAATTTAAGCACCAAAACAAACGGGTATTCATGTCTGCAAATACGCAACAACCAAAGTATGAAAAAGATATCCCTAACAAACAGTCTCCCGAAAACCAGTCCAAGTCACAGGAAAAGAAGGGTCACGGGAAGACAAAGAAGGACACCGGAAAATGGTGCGATTTCAACAAAATCCCCTGACACAACACTGATGAATGTCGCTCAAAACTGTCATTGGTGGTCGAGATCAAAGACAAGGAGCCAAACCCTGATTCAGAATCTGATTCTGAAAATACTAGTAAAAGACAGATCATCGATGCAGATCCCATTGCTATTGTCGCGACTGCAACAATTCAACCAGAAGAACCAACAGATCCTGAAGAAGGGGAGTGCCTTTTTCGTTCACAGATGTGGGTGAAGGGGACCCCGCTGCATTTTATTTTTGATAGCGGAATCCATAAGAACCTCATCTCAGCAGAGGTCGTCAAATAGTTGGGATTGTCGACAACACCACACCTGTAGCCATACAACATTGGGTGGCTTCGCCAATGATGGGATCTTCGTGTCAGCCAGCAGTGTCGATTGTCATACGGCATCCAACCCTTCAAGGATGAGGTATTATGTGATGTTTCCCCACTGGATGTCTGTGATGTTCTCTTGGGCCAACCATATAGGTGGAAATGCCATGCTATCTATGAGTCTCGACCCCGTAGTGTCATTATTACTCTGGGGGGTCATCTCTACATGATACCAGAGGTAGTTCCAACTACTGCCCCACCTAAACAATTTTGCAAGGTAGTATCTCATACTACAAAATTCATCTTCTCCACAATCTTTTCAAAAGGGGAACAAAAGGATATTGCAACCACCACAGCTTCGGCCCAAGCACCTTCTATCCAACAGAAGCAGATTGACAAGGTTGCAACAAAGCACACAGATTTATTCTACACACAGTCATCTAAAATAGCCAGACTGGTTAAAAAGGTCCAAACTTTCCAACCACAGGTTCATGACAGATTTCCACAAACTAAGCAACATGACTTCTCTAGCAAGACAAGCAACTCACCAAGATGCAGATTCAATAAATGCTTTTCCCTCTTCCCCGGGAAATCAATGCAATGGAGACCATTGCTTCCTAAGGATGGAGGATTGATCCAAGTGGATATCGGTGGCGACCCACCTTTTCCAACTGGCTCAAAACAACTTTATGGCAATTTTGGCAATTTACTATTTTTAGCAGGTTTTAACTTCCGGGGCCATTTTGAGGGCCTAAGTGAAAGTTTTTTGAGATCTAGGTTCTTAGTGATAGTTGAAGGCATGATAAAGCCCCCAAAATGAATCTCCTCGACGATACCTTTCCAACAAGCTATAACACGCCTAAAACGAAGATCGTATGCAAAAGTTACGACCCCGAGAAGTTGATGTACTCACTTACCCAAACGGGGCCCACATAACTTTTGGTGCTTCATCTCCTAGGGTTAGGTTTTTGTATGTCTAGGACTTTTGGAATTCCCATTTATTGTAAAAAGGCCTTTAGAGCCTCATTGTAATCATCTTCTTGTGAATGCGAGTAGCCGTCACATCTCTTCTCAGAGATAAGATGCCACCATTCTAGTGAGTCTTTCACTCTGTATTTTTACAGTCTCTGTACATTTCTTTCATTAATAGAAATCATGTATTACTGTATATCTGTGTTTATGGTTGCATCTCTGATACATTTCTGTTATATTATTGAATATCTGTGATATCTCTGTGCATTTCCTTATTATATCTCTGCTCTCATTTCGTGCCGAAAATAATCTGGATCAACCTCCTTGACAATGCTAGGGGTACTCTTCTTCCCCCTGAGCCCCCCAAGCCACAAAAGAGCCACACACACAATACCAGAGAATTCTATCACCCATCTCACCTTGCAAGGTTGAGCTACCACTCGTTACCCAAGCTAGGTATCCCAACTCCTACAAGATAAAGTTCATTCAAGATAAAATTTCAACAGCATAACATTACACAAGCCAGATGTGATCCATACTCCTCCGCCATCCTTTTTGTAGAGTTTTCAATTACATAGTTTCCCAAAATTCTCATTAGATTCATTTTTCATTTATTTAATTAGGAAAAACCTTCCCCATACACATGTCGCCCGATCTCCTAGTTGCACAAGAAAATCAATTTATTAATTAATTAAATTTGTCTATTTCTCTCACCCACCTAAAAATGTTTCTAAAAATGCTCCTCGGTGTCCCATTATTCCCTTACAATTCTTAAATGAATGATGCCTTACTTAATTCATAGTTGAGGTCATAAATAGAAAGTTTCAAGGCTAGATTCCTTAATAAGTTAGACATTCTCTTTCTCTTTAATTTTCCCCTTTTTAGAACTAAATTCAGAATTAATAGGTTTAGACAAAAGCAACCAAGTACCCCTTTTATTAATTAACCCTTTAATAAAATTTGCACTTTAGTTATTAATGCTTGAATTTTTTTAATTAGTTATAAAAATAACCTTTAATGATTTGAAATTTTATAAAATGAACCTTAGTGAATTAAAATTTTATAAAAAGAACCTTAGTGAATTAAAATTTCCACTTTAATGGGCGATTATAAGTCTAATTTTTTTTTTTGTTGTTCTAAGGTTCTACTGAGACCTAGGTTTTCAATTCACTAGGCTTGGCAATAGTTCTTAAGGGAAAAATTTAGTCATTAAACTTTACTTTTCACATCATTCATTTTAAGGCTGACCAGGTCCTAAGGAAGCATAGTTTTCTAGGCACTAGGTTTATTCACTTACCAATTAAAATCACGACGTGCCCTTCAGGACGCACTATGTGCTCCAAGGGCGCCACTGGCCTCTTTCCATTTTATTTTCGCAATGTGCCCTTCAAGATGCACTATGTGCTCCAAGGGTGCCACTTGCCTCTTGTCGTTTTATTTGCGCAACATGCCCTTCAAGATGCACTGCATGCTCCAAAGGTGCCACTCGCCTCTTGACTAAATTTGTTAGACGTCAAACCCCTAGAGTCAATACTTCGCTAGGTGATCTTGTGGGAGACTAAGGGCCTCTAAGGAATAAGGCCTCTGCCTTATTGCGCGCCCCTTAAAATCATCGTGAATGACTGTCACAGTCTTCCCTCACAACATCGTGGGTCTTCTCGACCTAGGTAATCGTTAACCTACAGTTCAAGACATGACGAGAGTGCTAGTAGGTTTTGGCAGGGCTGTTACGACACCTCTTCGTCAATGTTTATGGTTGTCGTGCATGACCCCTCTACTCCAAATGTGAGTCTGGTCAGCAAGCTATTGCCAGCCTGCATCCATCAATGAATCATTTTCACAATAATAATCAATCATCATAACATCTAATCATATGTACATATGTCACATCAACAACATTCAAACCCTAACAATCCACTCCCTGACTCGATCTAGAGTCCAAGGGGTTTCTTCGATGCCTCTACATCCTCAGTGTCCAGAGTCCTGCACAGTGAGGAGAACCTAGTCAATAACACCTGTCTATGTAAATTCAACAAATTAACATACTATCAAATCCACAAGATCTCACAATCATTATCAAAAGAACCAATAGTATAATAACCTGGATCACTTGCACGCAAGTGACCTTAAAAACTAAATTTACTCAGTGCACACAAGAGAAGGATGTTACAATTAAAAATTAGAATTATATATATAATTTTTTATTCATTAATATTATTTAAAAAATTATCTGAATTTTTCAATTTAAACTTAAAAATCATATAATTTAATATGTGATAATCGAAGCTATTAATATAGTTATCTATATTATAATCTATTATATATTTCCTAATTGTACATTTAATTTGTGGACAAAAGAAAAAAATCCTAGTATTGTGTTCCTATTCCCTACCCTCCTTATTAAGTCTACATAAATGTAGGCTCCAATTTATGTTTTTCTAGTGTTTATCTGGATTTTTCAAGACCATGTCCATCTAGTCTCACAATTTGTTTAGGATATGGATTAATTCTCAAGCAAGGTGAAAAACCGAATAGTGTTTATGGATATGGATTTGATCCTCTCTTCCCCTTCTCCACATATGTAACCAATATTGTACCAAGGAAGGGAGATATGTTCATGCAACTTAAGAAATTAAAAGAATAATAAAAATTAATAAAAATGCATGTCTACTCCATTATATATATATATATATATATATATATATATATATATATATATATAAAAGGGTGTGTAGAGTGGGTATTGCTAGTCTATGTGCATGAGAGGACCACAAGTTTAATTTATGGCATTGAGTATTTTGGTTGTGGCTTTTTTAAGTTAAAGAAACTATAATGGAGTGCATGCATGTCCGTAGACATTATTCACTACATGTTGGGACTAAAGTATTAAGGAGATTAAAGCTAATAGTAAATTATTGATAATCGAGAATGCGTAGTATCTAATGCAATATTTAATATAAAGATCAAATAAATGAAATATTTAATATAAAAACAAAATAATGTTAATCTTTGCAAATAATTACAACAACATTTTTAATCTATCACACATTAATTTAACATAGCATTAACATACCAACCCATATGAATCATAAATATCCACTTATATAGTCAACATATAATCATATAACATATTAATTTATATACTCAACATATAATTATAATCAATTTAATTTATTATTATAGTATTGTGTAGAAGGATCAAATTAACTCAATATATATTTTTGAGTGAGCAAGATGGAAAAGTTGTACGGTCTACATTTATGATTTAAAGTAGTCACATGGTTGCAATGATTTATAATATATATATTCTTATAATCATATTAATTTATTATACAATTATATTAATTTATATAGTAGAAATATTATTCTCATCAAATTAATATATAACAGTATAGCTTATCCAAAAAAAAATTGTAACTTGTAATCTCAAAATTAATGGCAATACACTCTATCATATCATCCTTATAGAAACAAATATTTCCCTCATTGAGAGAATTGATAATATGATTACATACCTAATGTACAAGAACAAGATAAACAACATGGATGACAAGAGGCTCCCAAAAATTGCTTCAAACTCCAACCAAAAAGACAAACGACTCAAGTGGGGATGGTATAAAGATACCAAATCTTGTCTAAATCATTGAGGAAGACAAGAAGAAGCCATGATGTAAAATATCCATAATATTACAAATATAAATCACTTCTAAATTTAAGGAGAATATGTGGTGTGATAAAGAATTAGTGGATAAAAGGAAATTAGGATACTACAAGGAGGTGGTCAAATCTAATTTAGAAGATCAAAATTACCTCTTAC
>ML789114.1:385326-404430 GCA_009831015.1 Picea engelmannii | reverse complement strand
TGATATCATAACTTGAACTAGTATCCACATACCTAAATTCCACATTTTAACTTGCATGTTTAAACAAACCAAAGAGCTATCATCATCATGAGTATATAACATTGAAAATAATATCATGCAACATAAAAATATGTACATATCTCGAATATCTATCTCAATCTAACTAAGCCCAAACAAATGTTAAGAATTGAATTACTAAGATGAATAAATAATCAATCTTCTAACTCCCTAAAGGTCAAGATATCGGGTGTTACAATTTTCATTTTTGGAAAATTTGGATTTGTAAATTATTTGCCATTTATGGAAAATCCGAATTTGGAATTTTTTGATTATGTAATTAATTATTTGATTATTGTTGGGAAAATATTTTACTTCCCAACTATCCTCTTTTATTGGACACATGTATGAGACAAAATTTTAATAAAATTAATGCTGGAAGAAAAATGGAACAACCAGGTTAAAAATAGCTGACCATGAGTCCATGAGTGGGGAACACGTATGAGTTACCTCAGGGATGATTTTTACAAGTGGAAAAAATTGAATTTGACCACTAGTAGCCCCTAAAAATCAGGGATTTGTAAAGATGCAAATTTCCCTAAGGACGGAAAAGAATCAAAGACCTAGGCACAAGATTATATGCACCAAATGTGGGAGGTAGGACGCTTCTTAGTATGTTGGGAAAGAATTGAGAATTGGTTGTTGTTATGAACACTTGTAGTGCTAGAAAAATCATATTATGATCTATTGATGGTGACTGTAGGTGAGGAGGATAATTCAGATTCACCCTTATGGAGTCATGGTGAGGCTAGGGGTGATCAACACAAGTAATTGTGTTTGTTTTGTTCTACGGTTGGGTGGAACATGGATGTTCCTTTTTTTTTCTAGCATCAACTTATTAAAATATGTATCTCAGCTATGAATTTCGTTATTGATGTTATATTTTATGGCTTGCTACAGTATAATAATATTGGTAATAACGTATATTTGAATTATGATTGTGATATATATACATTTGGCTATATATATAGGTATGCATATATAAATAAATAGCAAACTATGTGTATATGCCTATTGGCCATTAAGAATCTTTATTTTGATTTCTGTTTGAATATATACACAATTGAATACTGCAAAAATTAAAGAAATCATAATGTATTGTTAATATAATATTATCATGGTGAGAATAGGTGGAAAGAATAAATGTGCTTGTACATTCGTTATTTACATATATTACTCAGAAAGATTGTGGATACAATAGACTTCATACTGTCTTGCAAAAAGTAACTATTACAATCAATAGGTCTTTATCCAAAAATTACAATTGGGGTACCATAGGACCCAAGAGTTCCATAACCTTTGTGTTTCTAATAACATAAATATCTAGCTAAATAAACTTAAATGTAAAACCAACTACATGAAACTGTCCGCAAATTCTCGTAAGGACTGGTGGAAGAAGATGGAACTTGAATGCCTTTTATGGATAGGCGGAGTATCTAACCAAGTGTATGGGGTGCCTTCCAAACCTGTAACAAACAAACAAATGATATTTAGTAAATTATTAAAGTACAAAATTATTAAAATTGCAACAAAGTAAAGAATTTAAATTACTGAAATTGGGTTTCAATGTTGAAAGAGGCATTCTCGCCATCTTGTGAAGCCACCAATCCAAGACAGAGGAGGGAAGTGGGTGAGTTGTTAACCTAATGGGTTCCCTCGCAAGATAAAAAGGACCCATCAAGAGTGTTTATACTTGTAAAATATTAAAATATTGTGCAAGAAGAAGAATAAGAAAAGTCTTTCATTTAAGAACATAAATCATGATAACCTATATGAATTAAATTGATAAAGTGAAAGGAGTAATAAAGTAAAATGGATACCCACATAAACAAATTTTTAATAACTGGAGAATAGTACTTGGAAGGAGGAATTAAATATCTTATAGATGGAAAAAAATACTGTGAGATAATCATATTAAACATAGTCCCTTTATTACACAGGCACACTAACGAATATTAACAAAATTCTACAAGTATTATTCCAAAGAGAGTGTATAAGAGAAAAACCGTACTATAAAAAAAAATCAAGCATAGAATGATTATTCAATATATGATGATCTCTAACAGAGGTAAACGATAACACAATACACATAAATTTAACAATAAGTTAAAGTGGGATACGAATCTTTGTGAGTCTGTTCTTTTATGCACACAAAATGGTTTAAAACTCTACGGGCTCGGCCCCATAGCGACAAGGTATCCAATGCATGCAAGTAAGAGGCCCCTTCATTATTGAAGTAAAAAATCGTATTGTTAAAATAAAACAAGTTTCTACGATGGGTCTGTATCGACTGGTCACGAGGGTTTAGTAAGTAACCGAACAACTTTGTCCTCTCGACAGAGATACCCTTCCGAGGTCCACAAAAATATTTGCTTTTCATTTTCGGGGGTTAGGGTTTTGGATTTTATTTATGTTAAAAAGGCCTTTAGAGCCTTGTTGTAATCATATTCTAGTGAATGTGAGTATCCCTCACATCTCTTCTCAAGGATAAGATGTCACCAATCTAGTGATTCTTTCACTCTTTATTTCTACAATTTTGTACATTTCGCTCATTAAAGAAATTGTGTATTATTGTATCACTGTGTTTATGGTTGCATCTATGATATATTTCTGGTAAATTATTGGATATTAAAGATATCTTTGTATATTTATATATTTTATTTTCACTCTCATTTCGTGCCAAAAATTATCTGGATCAGTGGTATCAGAGGAGGATACTCTTGATCATTTTTCAGTGCATGTCCCAAATGAGGTCCGAGTATAGAAAGTTAGGTCTCGATCTTGTTTCTATTGAGGACAATCTCTCTCACAAGCCTAAGAAACTCTCCATGGGGGAAGAAAAAAAAAACAATGGAGCATAAGATTCTATCAATCTGTTTCTTCAGCAAGCTCTCATGTGACAGAGGGACGAAATGGTGGAGAATTTTCTCGCATCCTTCAATGACTTTCTATAGCAGCAGGAATGTATTCATCCAATGGCCACTTTGGAGGCACCTCACCTTTCAAGGTACAATTTAATTTTGACATTCTCATATTTGAAGGTCAGATAGATGTGGATGCCCTAGAAAAATGGTTAAATTTGATAGAAGGTTATTTATATGTTCATAATTTATATGAAAGGAAAAATATCACCTTCACACTCCTTAAGGCTCTCCCCCATGTCAAAAATTGGTGGGAAACCTACTCGGAGAAAAGTTGCAAAAAGGAGTCTCAAATATATAGGGTCGAGCCCACTTGGGTTTCTTTTGTGGATGCGGTCAAGGAACAATATTACCCTATTGACAGCTATGATGACGAGTACATGATATGGTCCACACTGCGGAAAGAGAGGGGCCAAGAAGTTCCGGAGTCACCAATACATTCCATACCTTGCGCACCAAGATGGGTATCAAATACTCTAAGCGAAATATGGTTCTCAAATACCACGGGGCTCTAGTACACACATTCATCCAAACTGAAATGGATTTTCTAGACATCTCATCACTGGGTGCTTTTTATCGATATGATGTTAAAATTAAGAAGAGATTTAAGCACCAGAACAAGCAGGAGTTCAAGTCTCCAAATTCGTAACAACCAAAGTATGGTAAATACGGCCCTAATAACTAGCCTTCAGAAAACCAATCCAAGCCATAGGAAAATAAGGGTAATGGAAATACAAAGGACAATGGAAAATGGTGTGATTTCCAAAAAAACCTCTCGCAAAACACCGATGAATGTCACTCAAAATAGTCGTTGGTGGTCGAGATCAAATAAAAGGAGATGAACCCTGATTCAGAAAATACTAGTAGAGTACATATATGTAACATCCTACCCTGGTGCACTGAGCAAACTTATTTTTGAGGACACTTGCTCGCAAGTGATCCAATTTTTTATGCTATTAAAACTTTTGATTTTGATATGAGGGGTCATGGGTTGATGACATGTTTTTTTACCGCATTAACATAGACAGGTGCTATTGACTCGGTTTTACTAAGTGTGCAGGATTTTGGACCTTGAGGATGCAGAGGCATCGATGGAACCCCTTGGACTCTAGATCGAGTCAGAGAGTGTACCATTTAATTTTTTTTTCTATGATAATAGCGCATCTGACTATATGATATGATATGGATATATTCTGACATGATTTGTTGATGATCTAGGCTTGCAATAGCTTGCCGACCAGACTCACATATGGAGTAAAATTTGTCATGCACGACTACCGGAGATGTTGAGGGAGAGGTGTGGAAAACATCCCTACCACAGCCTACTAGAACTCCCACCATGGCTCAAATTGTAGGTTAATGATTACCTAGTTCGAGAGGACCCATGATGTCAAGAGAGAAGACTATGACAGTTGCTCATGATGATTCTAAGGGGTGTGCAATAAGGCGGGGGCCTTATTCCTTATAGGCCCTTAGTCTCCCACAAGTTCACCTGGTGGAGTATTGACTCCAAGGGTTATTGATGTCTACCAAGTTAGTCAAGAGGCAAGTGGAACCCTTGGAGCATGTGGTGCATCCTGAAGGGCACATCACGCAAGAAAAATGGAAAGTGGTGAGTGGCACCCTTGGAGCACATAGTGCGTCCTAAAGGGCACATCGCGAAAGGGAACAAATGAGGCAAGTGGCACCTTTGGAGCACCTAGTGTGTCCTGAAGGGCACATCGCATTGTTGATAATAGAGGAATGAACCTGGATGGCCTTAGGATGAATAATGTGTTAAGTATCCTTAAAACAAATTCCTTAATTAAATGTTGCCCAATACGAAAATTTAAGGTTTAAGTCTAAACTATGCTAGTGGTCAAATTTTATCTCTCTATAAAAAATAATAATAATAATAATAAAAATAAAAACCAAATGAATAATAAATATGATCTTCGTTAAATCTTGTAACATAAAAGGAGTAAGAAATTAATTGTTTCAAAAAATCTCTAGGATTAAAATTTAAAAAAGGGAATTAATTCTTTTATTACTTTGATAATTTAAAAATACTAATTAAATAAGAAAAGGGAAAAAGGGGTTAATTTCCACACCATCCTTTTTGAGTTCTAAGTAAAAAGGGGAAAGAGGGAAAAATCTAAAATATTGGGAAACTAGGAAAAGAGGTAAACATAAAAAGGGGAAAAGGGGAACTTAAGGGAAAAAATGGAAATTCAAACTTAGTAAAGAATCTACCATTTAAGAGATTTCTAATTTAAACTGAATTAGCAATTTAATAGTAGGGAAAGCCTTTAAAACCTGTAAGGGAATTTGGGGACACTTAGGAGTGATTCTAGGAGTAACTCTAGGTGGGTGAGGGAAATAAGATAATTCATTAATTAAAGAAATTATTTAATGGAAGAACATAGGGGATGGGGGACACTTGTATGGAGAAGAATTTTTAGGAATTTATTTTTAAAACTTTAATTAAATGAGATTTTAGGACAGAAAGGAAGTTCGAAACTCTATATAATGAAGGATGGAGAAGGATGAAGGGGGATATTCTATTTGCGTAACATTACACTGCAAAATTATCTACTTGTATGACTTAACTTGTGGGAGTTGGGATAACCATCTGAGGAGTGGTAGCTCGGCCTTGCGAGGTGAGCTAGGAGATAGTTGAAATCTATGGATAGTGTGTGGCCCCTTTGCGGATCAGGGGGATAAGGGGAAAGAAGAGTACACCTAGTGTTGGCTGGGAGGTACTGGTGAAGTCTCGCCAGTCGGAAAGAGGAAGTTGCACGAAGCGCGCGGACGTCACTCAGAGCGAGTGAACAAGCAACGATACACTTTCTTCATTTGAATGATAGATTGTTGTATGATTTATGATTTGGATCTGCATGTTTATTTGGGTAGGTAAACTGGTTGTCTAGTATCATGACTGAAATTTTTATAGCCTAGCTGATTGATTGGTTGATTGATTTCCCATGACCTTCATTTCCTTGCATGTCGTGACCACCCTGTGGTGATGATTGTGACCATATTGGTTGTTTTCCCTTCATCCCTAGCTCCTCAGTCCTCGCCTGAGCATTCAGCCAAGAGGATGATCTATGGTCGTCGCCTTAGCATTAAAAGACCTATGGATCTCAACGCCCTTCTTTTCTGTGCGAGGATGATGAGTGAAGGACAAACCTGTTAGCCAACTACCCTCGATGTTGTCCTTGGATGAAGGTTCACCTTGCTCCTTGATGCATTTAAATAACCCTGATTTTCTTAATGGCCAAGTTTCTTTAATTCTATGTTTTTATATAGTGTTGGACAACTTAACTCTATGTTGATTTATTAATGGTCTTATTCTCTGCGTTTTTGTGTCTTCACCTTAAGTTATTTGAAGAAAACTTTGTCTGCGTTTTTTTTGTGTGTTGAAATCGTGACATTTTTACTACGATATCATTCTTCTTTTCCTTGCTACGATCTCCTTTACTTGAATGAAATTTTACAATGGGGAGTGTGAGTTACTTGTCATCAATAATCTGCTTAGTGATTGCGACCTACCTTATTGTCAATGATTTTTATACATCCGTGTTCTTTTTTTAAGCTTTCCAAACCGGATTTAGTTGTCCTTTTTAACCAGCAATGTTATCGATCTAGTCTCTGGGAGTTTGATGTCTTTTGGTGCAATTTTATGCTAACCCTGTGGATTTAACCTGTGTTGGGTTGTTGGGTCATTGGATGTAAGCTAAGCGACTGCCTCTGATGTTTTATCTCTGTTTTAAATTAAATTGACAGCATTGTGTTTCCATTTAGAGGGATGCGTAGCGCTTCCACTTTGTATCTCCCTTCAGATTGTATAATAAGCTTCCTGGATAGATTAAAACTATAGACCATCGAGATTCCAAATTTCCCTCATGTGCTCACAAATACGAAGATGATATTCAGAACATTATAGTTGAGGGAATTGTTAGAAATGCTATCTCTTTCCGTAATGAAAATTTTGATGACAACTATAATCATATAGCACGCATCATGAAACAAAAACTTCTCAAGTTGTAGGCATATGCTCCTCTCATCTTCCTAGGAGAATTTAACCAGTTTGCAGAAATTACCCTCCCCTGTCTTCTTTGACGAGAATCGTTTTACCTTCACTACATATTCCTCTTGGTGGGAAATATATATTGGATAAGGTGGAAAATACTGTATGTTTCTGGAGAGAGACGGAGTATTAGTACCATCGATCATTTCATAGTATATTCTTTTGAGAGCAGAGCCCCGCTGGGCGTACCTTCCATCCCTGCTTCCTCTAGCTCAGTTACAGATCATAATGTCAGGCCAGGCTCTTGCTATAGTTTCATAGCCAGATGTGGATCCCATGGTTGAACATCCACTGGTTACTTACGGAAGTTAAAAAATCAAAGGAAGTTAGAGATCGAGTTCAATTTCATTCCCACCCATGACCGGAGCCATTGGATGTGTAAACCTCTGACAATATTTTTTTTTTACTTATATAAATTTGCTTAATCCTAGGTAAATTGATTATGTATCTCATCCATGCTTCATTGTTTTTATCATGACAGCCTACTAGCCATATAAATTAATAAGTAGTGGTTAAGAGCTTTGCTTCGCTGTTTTCCATTTCAAGTTGTAGGGTTTTAATTCCCTTTTAAATATCTACCGCACAATGTAATTTACACAGAGAAGATCAGGCACAGTTAAATTTGGCATTGTTCTGTAATTCAAAACATCTAAGTTGTTATTGTGGCATCTAAATTTACTACCAACAATTTACTATGGTAGAGATGTTAGGTTGGAAGCGATTTTTGCAACTGACATATTTTTGTTTATCTCAGAAATTGCGTTATGGAAGAGATGTCAGATCTTTCCTTTAATCAAGGGAGTGTGCATGTGACAACTATCACACACCTCACCTCTATTTCTGGATTGATAGATAATTTCACCTTTATTACACCTTGTTTATAGTGTTTGCATTTTAGGGCGGTAAAACGTATTGACGTAAAGCTTGATTTAAACTAGTGGTTGTATTGTTTTAATCATTAATTTTTTACTTGAAACCTCATATTATGATAAGATGTATATATAAACAACATTATATTAATCAACATTAGACTAACCATTATTTTCTTCAGGCTTTATATAAATGATAAGTTGTATATATAACAATATTAGATTAATCGATATTAGATTAGTCATAATTGCTTGAAGCTTTAGGTACAGGATAAGAAATACAAAACAATATTAGATTAATAAGTATTTTTGTTGGAAGCTTTACATAAGCAGTATTAAATTAATCATTATTTTTACTGACGCTTTAGGCTAATGATGTAAAGCTTTATATAACAAGTTGCAATTTAAGATTATCTTTATTTTTACTAAAAGGATTGTAAAGATGATGATCTATGTACACTGGATGAGATAAAGTTATCATGAATGTATATAGACACTTAATTATGATGTAGGAAATTAATGATGTAAGATGAAAGTTTTTATGGAGAATAAACTCTATGATTACGAGTGTAGTTTTATTAGTCATTTCTTTATTTAAATTGTCAAGTTCATAAAATGTAGTTATTGCTTACATGGACATAATGTTTGCGTGATTAAATAAAAATACCTCAGAAGGTATATCACTTCTCCCACCTCAGATTTTATTTAATGAAGGATCGATTAATTAGTGCATCTGGAATTTTAATAGAATTGTGTCTCAAGTTTGTTATTTAATGGTGTATGTCAGCTCTCTTGCGTTCCCTTAAAATTTAAGGTTAATTAAGGTATTGTCTAAATATTAGAGTTATCTGGTTGTGCACAGAGAAAGGCCACTAATGATCGGTTATTGTTTATTCCTTGGTGCACCATGCAAATGTTGATTCGTTGATTCCTTTTTCTCACTCTCATTGAAGGTTTAGGATGGTTTTTGTTGCACCTTAGTTACAATCATGCTTATTTTCATATGGGAACATGAATCCTTATGAGTGAATCATTGTGTGCATTGATCAATAAGTGTGCATGGTAACCGGGCTTGGCTCTTGTGCTTCTTGAAGATGATGGTCGTTATTGGAATTGATGTTTTCACCTTGCTCTGTAATGTTTTATTGTGATTTTTCTCACTCGTCGTGAAGGTCCTAGTTACTTGTGTCATTGATGTTGGTTGCATTGGGTTGTTTTGATGGTTGTCCTTAGCTTAGTAGGCTCTGTCTTGCTTGTGTCAGGTGGGATGTAGACACCTCCTTTTTCCTTAGAACTGTCGCCATCCTTGACACCTTAAATGGTCAAAATCGATGGGAACCTGGGCTTGAGCATTTCTTATGTGTCCTGGAGGTCCTAACCATTGTAGGGTAGGACGGGTGGGTAGTCATTCTTATTCTTCATCAATTGAATGTTGTACACTGCTTCCAAGTGATTGATGTGCTTTTATGTTAGGTCATTATGTTTGTTGTGGTGTGAGTTGAATGCGTTGTGTTCATCATCGTGTTGTGATGTTGAGTATAATGTCATTATTACCTTCCTACACACACACAGAAAAATTTTCCACTTTTTATGTGAGGCTTGTTGTCGTAAGGAGCAGGTTCGTTACATGTGGTATCAGAGCGGGTTCAACTCTGTGACTGTGGATCGCCAGGCTTTCCACTGTAGTAAACCCGTGAGTCTTAACCCTTGCATTAAGTAAAAACCTTAAAGTGTACTCATGGAGATCGCATTTAGAGGGTGCCCCTGAGGGTCCCCAATGCACAATATCTAGTACCGCTAGCATCCTCTGAGATCTCGAGAGATGAGTTCTAGCATCCATGCGTGTCATGGACAATGGTGTCATCGAATAATAGTTGTAGAGCAAGGCGTGTGCTTCATACTTCATGTTTATGACCTCGAGCATCAAGGTCCACTTGGTGGTATTTCCACTGAAGGGGAGCACTCTTTTATGGAGGAAGATGCTTCTGCCCCTTTTGAACCTGGCTGTCGGTGACGTGTCTTGGGAATTGTTCGAGGGACAGTTCCAGGAGAGGTACGTTTCTAAGGAATTCCTTGAGTGTCATCTCAACGAGTTCGACGCCTTGCGATGAGGTAGCCGCACGGTGCTCGAGTACGAGGCCTGTTTTGGAGTTTCTTTGTTATGCTCTGCACCAAGTTACCCAAAAACTTAAGGTCAAGAATTTCGAGTTTATCCTTATTGTTAGAATTCATCTTCCACTTCGAGTACTAGGAGTACTGGACCGAAGAAGGGGTGTTGGATGTGTGGGGAGCCACACTACCAAAGCAACTACCCTGAGGAGAGGACTAGAGCCTCCGGATCAGCTGGACCCTCTACCCTGGGAGATATGGGCAAGGCCTATCAGATTCATGCAATGGTGAATAACCACTAGGCAGAGCATCAGTCGACTGTGTTCAAGACGACAGGTACCATTTCTGACCAAACCCTTAGTATTTTTATAGATCCCGGTGCTATTGAGAGTTCATTTCTGGTGCAACGCTAAAAATGATTAAGGTAAAGGCAGTCAAACAGGACAATTTTAGCTTTGTAGAGATGGCTTCGGGAGACAAACAAAAGCTTGGGGGAAAGATTACGAGTTGTGTCCTTAACCTGGGAGAGTTTGTCACAAGGGCCAACCAGTACGTCATGATCCTAGGATCTTATGATGTCGTGATTGGTATGGACTGGTTGGAATCGCATGAGGCAATACTCCACTATAAGACGAAACGGTTGAGCTTGGTCGATGACGAGGGATAGAGACGTTTGATTGTAGGACGGAACTAGGGAGCTTCCCTAAGTTTCATCTCTTACTTACAGTTACAGAAGAGCATGCGTAAGGGGTGCAATATTTATTCGATCCTTGCATTAAACAAAAAGGGGTTAACAAAAGGTTTAGAACACCTTTCGGTGGTGAGATAGTTTGCGAACATATTTCTGGAGGAGTTACCTGGGATGCTGCTGAGAGGGAATTGGAGTTTACCATAGACCTAAAACCGAGGACTGAACCAATAGCAAGAACACCTTATCGTATGTTGACCCCGGAGTTACAAGAGTTGAAAATGAAGCTGAAGGAGTTGTTGGACCTAGGAATGATACATCCAAGCGTGTCACCGTGGTGTGCGCCTATTATTTTCATACGAAAGAAGGATGGGTCATGGAGGATTTGCATTTACTACCATCAATTGAACAAGGCCACGGTCAAGAATCAGTATCCGTTGCCGATAATTGATGATCTATTCGATCAAATGAAGGGTGCGACGGTGTTCTCCAAGATCGATTTGTGATCAGGGTATCACCAGTTATGAATCAAGGAGGATGACATCCCTAAGACCGTCTTTAAGACAAGGTTTGGACATTATGAGTTTATTGTTTTACTGTTTGGACTAAAAAAATCCCTAGGGGTATTTATGAGTTTGATGAATGGGGTGTTCCGCGAGTACTTGGACAAGTTCGTACAAGTATTCATTGATGATATTTTGATTTACTCTCGGATGATGGAGGAGCATGATGAGCACTTGTGATTTGTACTATAGTGTCTGCGAGAGAAAAAATTGTATGAGAAGTTGTGCAAATGCTCTTTTTACCAGTTGAAGATTCACTACTTAGGGCATGTCATCTCCGACGAAGGCATCGCCGTGAATCCAGCAAAGGTCGAGGCTATCATGGAATGGCCTACGCCGACAAATGTCTCAGAAGTGTGTAGCTTCATGGGTTTAGTAGGATGTTATCAATGGTTCATAGAAGGGTTTTCAAAGATAGCAAATCCGATCACGGAATTGCAGAAGAAAATCAAGACGTTTATTTGGACCGAGAAATGTGTGGAAGAATTTCGGAGGCTCAAGTAGTTATTGACAATAGCACCGATACTAAAGGTCATTGACATGGACGCAGACTTCTTGGTATGCACTGGCACATACAAGGAAGGCTTAGGTGGGGTATTGATGCAAGACAGATGAGTGATTGCTTACATTTCGAGGAAACTAAGAAGGCATGAGGAGAACTACGCGATGCACGATTTGGAGTTGTTAACCATCGTTTATGCCTTGAAGGTTTGGAGACACTACCTTGTTGGAAAAAAATTCAAACTAAAGACTAAACATTGTGGACTACAACACATCTTTACGCAAAGTGACCTGAACGCGCGACAACGACGTTGGTCGAAATTTCTTAGCGAGTACGACTTCGAGATTACTTACATAGAAGGAATAGTGAAATGAGTGGCAGAAGCATTGAGTCGGATATCGCACATATTTTCGGTGCTTCCTCTTCAGACGAATCCGTGTGAAAAGATTCTAAATTTACAGTGTGATGATGATTGGTACAAAGAGGTCGAGGTTTTTATTGGACAAAACACAATGTTGGTACCATAATTTAAAGGATTTTTGTTTGATAGTGACAGGTTATTGAGGTTTAAAAATTGGATCTATGTACCGCCACATGATGAGTTGAGGATGTTGATTCTGAGTGAGGCTCATAGAGAAGTTTACATGGCTCAGTCGGGAGTCATGAAGATGAGGGAAGACCTTGAACCCTTATTCTTATAGAAGGGAATGAAGGCAGACATAGTCAACTATGTGGCCAGATGTTTAGAATGTCAGCAGGTAAAGGCTGAACATAGACACCCAGCAGGATTACTACAACTAGATGTTATTCCAGAATCGAAATGGGAGGTTATTTCGATGGATTTTATTATTGTATTTCCACTGACGACAAGGAGACATGACTCGATTTTCATAGTAGTAGAAACTCTAACGAAGAGTGCTCACTTTATTCCTATGCATACGACGTATCAGGGTCTGACATAGCTAGAGTTTTTCATTAGTGAGATTGTGAGGTTGCATGGCGTGCCTAAGAGGATTATATCTGATCGAGGATCGGTGTTTACTAGATGATTTTGGACGAGTTTCCAAGAGGCCTTGGGAACCCAACTTAACTTTAGTACTGCGTATCACCTGGAGACTGACGTGCAGACTGAACGAACGAACCAGACCTTGTAAAACATGTTGCGCATGCACGTGATGGACCAAAAAAATCATTGGGAAGAATTCTTTCCACTAGTGGAGTTCACTAACAACAATAGTTACCAGAGCACCATTAAGATGGTGCCTTTCGAGTTTCTTTACAGGCGACCGTGTCGAATGCCTTTGATTTGGGATTGGATTGAGGATAGGGTCCTGGTAGGACCATATGTGATCCAAGAAATGGAAGAGAAAATGCAAACATGAAGACAAAGGATTAAAGAAGTGGAGGATCGATAGAAGAGTTATGCCTATGTGCACCGTGTCGACCGTAGTTACGATATCGGTGATCGAGTCTTCTTGCGGGTTAAACCACATAAAAGTTCGATCAAGTTTGGGAATGGAGCTAAAATATCTCCTAGGTTCATGGGATCTTTCGAGATTGTGGAGAGAAAGGGGCTCGTGGCCTATCGACTAGCCTGGCCGGATTCTTTGAGGGGTATGCATGATGTTTTTCATGTATCTGTTTTGAGACATTATGTTAGTGATCCTACACATGTTATTGACATGAGTTCCTTGTAGGTATCAGATGAGGGGGCGCTCATGGCTGAGCTAGTCTACATCTTGGATCATCACGTTCGATAGCTATGACGTCGAATGGTAGATTAGGTCAAGGTCTAGTGGGACAATTATAGTCTCTACTCGACGACCTGGGAGGACGCATATGATATGTGCCAACAATTTCCATTTTTGTTTGATAGATAGACATATGATATTGTGATACACTTTATTTCAACATATATACTGTGAAACTTCGGGATGAAGTTTAGACCAAGAAGGGGTGTATGTAACATCTTGACCTGGCATACCGAGCGAACTTATTTTTTAGGACACTTGCTCGCAAGTGATCCGGATTTTTATGCTATTAAAACTTTGATTTTGATATGAGGGGTCATGGGTTGATGACATGTTGTTTTACAACATTGACATAGACAGGTGCTATTGACTCAGTTTTACTGAGTGTGCAGGATTTTGGACCTCGAGGATCCAGATGCATGGATGGAACCCCTTGGACTCTAGATCGAGTTAGGGAATGTGCCATTGGGGTTTGATTGTTTTTTCTATGATATTAGTGCATCTGATTAGATGATATGATATGGATATATTCTGACATGATTTGTTGATGATGCAGGCTGATGATAGCCTGCCGACCAGATTCACATATGGAGTAAAGGGGTCACGCATGACTACCAGAGATTTTGAGGGAGAGGTGTGGACATCATCCCTACCACAGCCTACTAGCACTCCTACCGTGGATTGAACTATAGGTTAACAATTACCTAGTCCGAGAGGACCCATGATGTTGTGAGGGTAGACTGCGACATTTTCTCACGATGATTCTAAGGGGCATGCAATAAGGCAGCGTCCTTATTCCTTAGAGGCCCTTAGTCTCCCACAAGTTCACCTGGCGGAGTATTGACCCCAGGGGTTATTGATGTCTACCAAGTTAGTCAAGAGGCAAGTGGCACCCTTGGAGCACATGGTGCGTCCTGAAGGGCACGTCATGAAAGAAAAATGGAAAGTGGCGATGTATCGACATGTTATTGGCGAGGTGATCCTACAGATGTTATTGACATGAGTTCCTTGCAGGTATCGGATGAGGGGGCGCTCATGGATGAGCTGGTCTACATCTTGGATCATCATGTTCGACGGCTATGATGTCGAATGGTAGATTAGGTCAAGGTCTAGTGGGACAATTATAGTCCATACTTGACGACCTGGGAGGACGCATATGATATGTGCCAACAGTTTCCATTTTTGTTTGATAGATAGACATATAATACTGTGATACACTTTATTTCAGCATATATATTGTGAAACTTCGGGATGAAGTTTAGACCAAGAAGGGGTGTATGTAACATCTCGCTCTGGCACACCGAGTGAACTTATTTTTTAGGACACTTGCTCACAAGTGATTTGGATTTTTATGCTATTAAAACTTTTGATTTTGATATGAGGGGTCATGGGTTGATGACATGTTGTTTTACAGCATTGACATAGACAGGTGCTATTGACTCAGTTTTACTGAGTGTGCAGGATTTTGGACCTCAAGGATGTAGATGCATCGATGGAACCCCTTGGACTCCAGATCGAGTTAGGGAATGTGCCATTGGGGTTTGATTGGTTTTTCTATGATATTAGTGCATCTGATTAGATGATATGATATGGATATATTCTGACATGATTTGTTGATGATGCAGGCTGATGATAGCTTGTCGACCAGATTCACATATGGAGTAAAGGGGTCACGCATGACTACCAGAGATGTTGAGGGAGAGGTGTGGACATCAGCCCTGCCACAGCCTACTAGCACTCCAGCCGTGGATTGAACTGTAGGTTTAAAATTACTTAGTTTGAGAGGACCCATGATGTCGTGAGGGTAGACTGCGACATTTTCTCACAATGATTCTAAGGGACATGCAATAAGGCGGGGTCCTTATTCCTTAGAGGCCCTTAGTCTCCCACAAGTTCACCTAGCAGAGTATTGACTCTAGGGGTTATTGATGTCTACCAAGTTAGTCAAGAGGCAAGTGGCACCCTTGGAGCACATGGTGCATCCTGAAGGGCACGTCATGAAAGAAAAATGGAAAGTGGCGAGTGGCACCCTTGGAGCACGTAGTGCACCCTGAAGGGCACATCGTGAAAGGGAACAAATGAGGTGAGTGGCACCCTTGGAGAACCTAGTGCATCATAAAGGGCACGTCACATTGTTGATGATAGAGGAATGAACCTAGATGGCCTTAGGACAAATAACGTGTTAAGTATCCTTAAAACAAATTCCCTAATTAAATGTCACCCAATACGAAAATTTAAGGTTTAAGTCTAAACTATGCTAGTGGTCAAATTTTATCTCTCTATTAAAAAAAAAAATAATATTAATAATAAAAATAAAAACCACATGAATAATAAATATGACCTTCGTTAAATCTTGTAACATGAAGGGAGAAATAAATTAATTGTTTCCAAAAATCTGTTGCATTAAAATTAAAAAAATAGAATTAATTATTTTATTACTTTGATAATTTAAAAATACTAATTAAATAAGAAAAGGGGAAAAGGGGTTAAATTCCACACATGTCTTTTTGAGTTCTAAGTAAAAAGGGGAAAGAGGGAAAAATCTAAAATATTGGGAGACTAGGAAAAGAGGTAAACATAAAAAAGGAAAAAGGGGAACTTAAGGGAAAAAGTAGAAAGTCAAACTTAGTGAAGAATCTCCCATTTAAGAGTTTTCTAATTTAAACTGAATTAGCAATTTAATAATAGGGAAAGCCTTTAAAACCTGTAAGGGAATTTGGGGACACATAGGAGTGATTCTTGGAGTAACTCTAGGTGGGTGAGGGAAATAAGATAATTCATTAATTAAAGAAATTAATTAATGGAGGAACGTAGGGGACGGGGGACATTTGTACGGAGAAATTTTTTTAGGAATTTATTTTTAAAACTTTAATTAAATGAGATTTTAAGAACGAAAGGAAGTTCGAAACTCTATATAGTGAAGGAGGGAGAAGGATGAAGGGGGATCTTCTGTTTGTGTAATGTTACGCTACATAATTATCTACTTGAATGACTTAACTTGTGGCAGTTGGGATACCCAGCTCAGTGAGGAGTGGTAGAGCGGCCTTGCGAGGCGAGCTGGGAGCTAGTCGAAATCTCTAGATAGTGTGTGGCCCCTTTGTAGCTCGCAGGGATAAGGGGGAAGAAGAGTACCCCTAGCGTTGGTTGGGAGGTACCGGTGAAGTCTCGATGGTCGGCAAGAAAAAGTTTCACGGAGCACGTGAATGTCACTCAGAGAGGAATAATTGGCAATGGTACACTTTCTTCGTTTGAATGGTATATTGTTTTAGGATTTATGATTTGGATCTGCATGTTTATTTGGGTAGGTAAACTGGTTGTCTAGTTTCATGACTGAAATTTTTATAGCCTAGCTGATTGATTGGTTGATTGATTTCCCATGACCTTTGTTTCCCTGCATGTCGTGACTGCCCTGTGGTGATGATTTTGACCATATTGGTTGTTTTCCCTTCATCCCTAGCTCCTCAGTCCTCGCTTGAGAAGTCAGCCAGGATCCTGATCTACAGTCATCGCCTTAGTGTTAAAATACCTATGGATCTCAACGCCCTTCTTTTCTGTGCATGGAAGATGAGTGAAGGATGAACCTGTTAGCCGGCTACCCTCGATTTTGTCCTTGGCTGAAGGTTTGGCTTGCTCCTTGATGCATTTAAATAACCATGATTTGCTTGATGGCCAAGTTTATTTAATTCTGCATTTTTATATAGTGTTGGACAACTTAACTCTGTGTTGATTTATTAATGGCCTTATTCTCTACGTTTTTTTGTTTGCACCTTAATTTATTTGAAGAAAAATTTGTCTGTGTTTTTGTTTGTGTCGAAATCCTAGAATTTTTACTACGATCTTGTTCTTCTTTTTCTTGCTGCGATTTCCTTTACTTGACTGAAATTTTACAATGGGGACTGTGAGTTACTTATCATCTCTAATTTTCTTAGTGACTAGAACATACCTTATTGTCAGTGACTTTTATACATTAGCATTCTTATTTTAAGCTTTCCACACCAGATTTAGTTGGCCTTTTCAACCAGTGGCATTATCCAGTTGTTATCTGCGAGTTTGATGTCCATTGGTAGATTTTTATGCTAACCCTATGGATATAACCTCTGTTGGGTTGTTGGGTCATTGGATGTAAGTTGAGCGATTACCTCCGATGTTTTCCCTGTGTTTTAAATTAAATTGATAGCACTGCGTTTCCATTTAGAGGGATGCCTAGCACTTCCACTTCGTAGTTCCCTTCAGATTGTATAATAAGCTTCCTGGACAGATTAAAACTATATCCCATTGAGATTCCAAATTTCCCTTATGTGCTCAAAACTATGAAGACAATATTCAGAACATTATAGTTGAGGGAATCGTTAGAAATGATATCTCTTTCCATAATGCAAATTTCGATGACAGATTTAATCAAATATCACGCATCATGAAACAAAAACTTCTCAAGTTGTAGGCGTATGCTCCTCTCATCTTCCTCGGAGAATTTAACTGATTTGCAGAAATTCCCCTCCCCTGTCTTCTTCGACGACGACCATTTTACCTTCACTACATCTTCCTCTTGGTGGGAAATATATACTGAATAAGGTGGAAAATACCGTATGTGTATGGAGAGAGAGGGAGTATTAGTACCATCAATCGTTTCATAGTATATTCTTTTGAGAGAATAGCCCTGCTGGGTGTACCTTCCGTCCCTGCTTCCTCTAGCTCAGTTACAGATTATAATGTCAGGCCAGGCTCTTGCTACAGTTTCATAGCTAGATGTGGATCCCATGGTTGAACATCTACTGGTTATGTAATGATCCCAAGCCATTATGCAAGGATCATCACTGTTTTGGTGTCTTTTTAAAACTTTTTCCGAGTGAGGTATTTCGTCAAACACTTTTCTGATCTAACTTTTAGATGCGTTTATATGTGTGTATGCAGCAAATAAAAAAAAGAGATAACCATGGAACATACCTCAACCATATGCAATAAGATAGAAAATCCAAAACATCTCAATTCTTCTTTATTCATAAAATAGAGAAACCTGCTACAATGAAGATGCCGATCTGGAATGCTCAATAGATGGCCAAGAAGATAGACCATAGATAAGAGATGCTACAAAATGCTCCCACTAATAAAAAAGATGCCTCTAAAGGCTGAATAAGAAATGAAGATCAATACAAGCAAATTTGAATGCCAAACTTTCCAGCTGAAGAATAACACGCTCCAATAGAAGACAGAAACCCTCAATAACTCGGCCCTGCTGCCAAAAGTGTCCAATCACCCTAATAAATATGCCAACTGATAGATCGGGTGATGGTAAGAACAACCCAGGTAACCGAATCTCCAAGATCCCTCTCAATCTATGTAGATCTGAAATCCCCCACTGAATGGTGCGCCCCACTAGATGACTAAAACCCTAGATAATTCAGCCCTGCTGAAGGAGGCCTCCAAATGCTCTAAAACTCTCTAGAAATATAGATTGGGACACTGCAAGTCACTAGGTAAAGTCTCAGGGTCAGATCTGAAGTGTAACCCCTCCAAACGGACTAGATCTGGATCTCAAAAATGCCCTCCTTCTCTTCAATTCGCCCCACTGCTCAAG
>ML789114.1:341779-385198 GCA_009831015.1 Picea engelmannii | reverse complement strand
TACAACTGAGTAGATATGGAACTAGAATGGTGTGGGAGAGTATTGCATCTCCGAGACCAAGCTTGGGACAAGATAGGTGGAATCTTTCACCACCGAATCGTCCTCTAGGGTTTGTTATGTCAAAACCCTCAAAACCCCCAATAATGGGCTCACTAGCTAGAAGCCAGAAATCAAAATAAGACCATACATGAATGAATGAGAAGAGGCCCTTGCCTTTCCTTTATACTTTTTGGCTCACCTTGTCCCTCCAAAGTGACTTTCATTTTGTTAATATTTAATTAATTAATTAACCTTTTTACCTTTGAAAAGCTCTTTATCTCTCCTTGTGGCTTCCTTAGCCATCTAGCCATCCCATCCTATAGTGTTTCACCTCCCGATTCCAATGAGCTATTACACTGAGAGTTTCCTCCAAGTAATGTGCTCAAAATGACCTCTTCAGTGAATTCCATTGACTTATAGCTCAAAATAGTCAAAATCATGGAAATCGTCGGAATGCAATGAACCCAAAGCCAACTTGTGCGTAATGGCTCATAATGATGGAATATGATCATCAATGCAAGTTGGACCCCACAATGCCTCTCAAATACCCCTGTACTCACTCTAGCACCCATGGCTACTCTGGTCATCATAAATCTCTGCCCTGTGATGATGTCCCAAAGTGGGGACATTACAATCCTCCCTGCTAGAAAATTGCTTGTCCTCAAGCAATACCCAAATCCCCCAAAGTAAAATACCAGGATCCCATGTCCACCTGTGGGATACATAGTAGAACCCATCCAATGATGAACAATAGCACACTCCACCCCCTAGATCCCATATCAGGAAGTGAACTTCAATACTCTGTGAAGAACAGTCCTGGAAGATATCAACCCTGTGAACCTCCTGTACCTGACCCATGGCCTCATCTTGGAATGAGTCCATCCTCCAAATATCTACCAAGATCCACACAGTCTCCATCAACTACACATGATGATGCCATAATGAGGTACTGCAAGATCTATGCGAGGCACCCTCAAGCACTGTGCTAAATGGAAAGTTAGAATAACTTTCCCCTGCAATGGTCCACTCTCCCCTGTCGGTCAATGAACTGCTCAATCCTACAATCCCTGGGTCCCATGCTAACCTCTGTCGATGGTCCTCTTGCTGACATTGCACTACTCTATCTATGACTGTCTGTCCCCTGCATACATAAAGGATCCTCCTCACCGAGATCCTCAAGATGAAATACCTGTGACCACCGAACCTGCTGCTTAGAAATTGTATCGGCATAGACACCTCTGTAGAAGAAGTACCCATCCAAACGTCTCCATGCCCTATCATGATGATCAAGAGGAAGAAAAGTTCTCACCCCATAGGACAAGTACCTGTTGACCCACTCCAAACCAACCCAAGGTGGAGTGTGTGGCTCTCTAGTGCCACCTGGGTCATCATGTAGTAAAACAACCTGCTAACCAAGTGAACTCCTAGATCCCATGGAAAACTTGGAAGTTTATCACTTCCAGTCTCTGCTAGCTGCTCCTGTGCTGGGCTGTTCACTGTTGGAATCCCACTGCGCTCATCTGTCATCACCAGGTCTATGATGCTCACCATCACACACTAAGTCTCAACTATCTGTCTAACACGGTCCACCTCTGATCTGTTGTATGCCGTAAAAGCACTCCTGTCATATAGTCTCGGCCTACTCACTCTCCATGCTCCCAGCCATGGCCTATCTCTCCTCATGCTACTGTCTATGATAAAAGTGTCAGGACATGCTAATAGAAACATCTACAACTGACTGTAGGACTGGGAGGTGTCACATGCTTTGGTCAATCCCAATGATTTGACTAGAAGCTCGTCCATCGGTATCCATGAAAGATTCTCTCCTATGGTCATCACCGAGTCCCAACCATCCAGTACAACCAAAAGTAACCCCTCCAACTGCTGGTCAACCAACCTCCATCTCTATTCTACCATGCAACTACTGAAATGATGAAGGTGATCTCCCACAACTATATGCTACTGCAGAGGAGTGACATCTACATACTCCCGTGAGTGTGTCTCCTCCCTGCAAGGCACTATACCCCTCTAAATTCCACCATACACCTCAACATCTCTCTGTGAGCTATAACTCATCACGGTATGCTCCAACATACTCATGTCATCTCCCGCAAACTCATGCTGCATCACAGATCCTGGGTGTACAACTGGATCAATCTCTATATGGAGATCAACCACTCCCAAGACACAAATGGAAGTGTCCCCCATCGACTGGTGCTCCTTTGCTAGATCATCAAAATCCTCTGTCAATGTGACTGACTGATACATCTGACTGTCCACTAAGACAGATGAAGTGGATCTCTGACGAATATCCTCAAGAGACCCATCTGATATAGACTCTGATTCTTGAAGGGAAGTCTGTGTGCCTCTCAAGAATCCTCGAGTGCTCTCCAACTCTCGAGTGAGTCGGTCTACCTCAAAACTCCTGCCCCCTCAGGGCCCTATGATACAACTCACCAATCCCCAGTAGGTAGTCTCTGTCTATCAACAACTGTTGGTAGTCAGTCCTCATCATAGACACTCTCTCTCGGAGAGTGTGAAAATCATCCATGGAAAATCCTCCATCTGAACTACCCTATGCCACTGATGCTCTCCAACCGTAATCTTCCATCACTACATGCATGTCATCAATATGTCTAGTGTATGCCCTAATCATAGCCTCACTAACTCCCAACTGTGCTGCTAAGTGGTGTGACTCCCGATCATATTCATGCTGGGGTACCCGCTCATGCCTCTCACTGCTAGTGCCATCACTAACAACACTCTCTGCAGAAGATAAAGTGATGAATTGTCTGTTGTCTACTGTGCCACTAGGTACTCCTGTATGCCACTACATCCCATCACTAGATGCCATCTCCCCCTAACTCACACTGTATCCTATATGAGCAGTTGTATCCTCCTATGCACTCAACCTGCTACTATCATCTGCACCTGGATCCCATATAGCTGTATCCAGACACGTGTTATCGTCATCCTGACTGCCAAAGAGTGCATCCTCATCCATGCAATCTGATCCTGGAAGTAAGTGCTCCATTCACCTGTCAACCTCTTCCATCTTCTCAACCATTTGAGTCTCCAATAGTTGTGACTCCATCTCCTCTGACTGACCTATATGTGTGGGGTCAACTACATGTACGTCCTGTACCTCCTCCTGGATCTGTGGGTCTACCTATCCATGGTGTGCATCCCTCAGACTAGGCTCATCCATCATACCTGACGTGCCACTGATCTCCTCATCTAACGTGGATATCATGGGTGTCTGAACAAGTGTCAAATGTGTCACGGACCCCATAGGAAGATCATCATCTCTAGGTGCTAACACATGTGACTCCTCACTAGTGTCACCACTATGTTGAGGAATAAGGTCATCAATGTTATGTGACGTGTCTACTGAGACACTGGGGCTATTGTCCTGTCCATCCAGATGCCTATCCACTACATAAGGGTCATCCTCCTCCTCAAGCGTGCAAGCATCACTAGCCTCTATGCAAGAGTCATCATCACTATCCTCTGAGGTAGAGTCACTATCACTAGCCTCTGTGCAAGAGTCACTGTCATCATCCGACTTCTCTGAATTCACATCTATCGCTCCATCCTCACACACCTCACCCTCATTGTCATGACATGCCTCAATAATGTGCTCTCGATCTTTACCCCTGCACCTATGATCTAGTTCCCATGGCCCCTTGCAACTGTGGCAAGGTTGCATGCTCCTACTGGGCATGGGGTTTCTCTGTTCTTCCAACCATATAGCTGCTTCTTTTTTCTTTTCACCTGCTATGATCATCCCCTGTAAAATATCCCATTTGCTCCAATGTGGATTTCTAAAGGTTGCATATTGTAGGAAGGTTATTGTAGCCTTAGTTTCCTTGCTAAGGTCATCATACATGATCTCCAACCATGGTATCTCAAAGGCTATCTTATCCACTTCTTTCCAACTATCCATTTATCCCTATGGAAGACCCCCCAGGTTTGCAGGATTTAAGCTCTGATACCATTGTAATGATCCCAAGCCATTATGCAAGGATCATCACTATTTTGGTGTCTTTTTAAAACTTTTTCTGAGTGAGGTATTTCGTCAAACACTTTTCTGATCTACCTTTTAGATATGTTTATATGTGTGTATGCAGAAAATAACAGAACGAGATAACCATGGAACATACCTCAACCATATGCAATAAGATAGACAAGCCAAAACATCTCAATTCTTCTTTATTCATAAAATAGAGAAACTTGCTACAATGAAGATGCCAATCTGGAATGCTCAACAGATGGCCAAGAAGATAGACAATAGATAAGAGCTTCTACAAAATGCTCTCGCTAATACAAAATATGCCTCCAAAGGCTGAATAAGAAATGAAGATCAATACAAGCAGATTTGAATGCCAAACTCTCCAGCTAAAGAATGCCACGCTCCAATAGAAGGTTGAAACCCTCAATAACTCAGCCCTTCTACCAAAAGTGTCCAATCACCCTAATAAGAACAACCCAGGTGACCGAATCTCCAAGATCCCTCTCAATCTCTGTAGATCTGAAATCCCCCACTGAATGGTGCACCCCACTAGATGACTAAAACCCTAGATATTTTGGCCCTGCTGAAGGAGGCCTCCAAATTCTCTGAAACTCTCCAGAAATATAGATCGGGACACTGCAAGTCACTAGGTAAAGTCTCAGGGTCAGATCTGAAGTGTAACCCCTCCAAACGGACTAGATCTGGATCTCAAAAACGCCATCCTTCTCTTCAATTCACCCCACTTCTCAAGAAATAATCTGAGCCATAAAACTGTCTCAGAAAGAACTAGATATGATGCCCAAGGCCCTGCAATAAAAACCCACGTGATAGAATCCTCAACGACCCAGCCAATCTCCTGCAATGAATCTCTCTCCAAAGATGGTGCGCCCCTCTTGCTGGAATCCCTCAACTGGTGCACCCTCTCTGTATCTGGACATGAAACTGATGTAGAATCCTCCTGCAACTGAGTAGATATGGAACTAGAATGGCGTGGGAGAGTATTTCATCTCTGAGACCAATCTTGGGACAAGATAGGTGGAATCTTTCACCACCGAATCGTCCTCTAGGGTTTTTTATGTCAAAACCCTCAAAACCCCCAATATTGGGCTCACTAGCTAGAAGCCAGAAATCAAAATAAGACCATACATGAATGAATGAGAAGAGGCCCTTGCCTTTCCTTTATACTTTTTTTCTCACCTTGTCCCTCCAAAGTGACTTTCATTTTGTTAATATTTAATTAATTAATTAACCTTTTTACCTTTGAAAAGCTCCTTATCTCTCCTTCTGGCTTCCCTGGCCATTGAAAGTCACTTCTAGCCATCCCATCCTGTAGTGTTGCTCCTTCCGATTCCAATGATCTATTATACTGAGAGGTTCATCCAAGTAATGTGCCCAAAATGACCTCTTCAGTGAATTCCATTGACTTATAGCTCAAAATAGTCAAAATCATGGAAATCGTTGGAATGCAACGAACCCAAAGCCAACCTGTGTGGAATGGCTCATAATGATGGAATATGATCATCAATGCAAGATCGACCCCACAATGCCTCTCAAATACCCTTGTACTCTCTCTAACACCCATCTGGCTACTCTAGTAATCATAAATCTCTACCCTGTGATGATGTCCCAAAGTGGGGACATTACAGGTTACTTACGGAGGTTAAAAAAGCAAAGGAAGTTAGATATCAAGTTCAATTTCATTCCCACCCATGACCGGAGCATGTGTAAACCTCTGATAATGTGTTTTTTTTACTTATATAAATTCGCTTAATACTAGGTAAATTGATTCTGTATCTCATCCGTTCTTCATCGGTTTTATTGTGACAGCCTACTACCCATATAAATTAATAAGTAGCGGTTAAGAGATTTGCTTCACCGATTTCCATTTCAAGTTGCAGGGTTTTAATTCCCTTTTAAATATCTACTGCGCAATATAATTTAGACAGAGAAGATCATGCGTGGTTAAATTTGGCATTGTCCTATAATTCAGAACATCTAAGTTGTTATTGTGGCATCTAAATTTACTGCCAGTGATTTACTATGGCGAAGATGTCAGGTTGGAAGCGATTTTTGCAACTGACATATTTTGGTTTATCTTAGAAATTGCATTATGGAAGAGATGTCAGAGCTTTCCTTTAATCAAGGGAGGGTGCATGTGACAGCTAGCACACACCTCACCTCTATTTCTAGAGTGATAGATAATTTCACCTTTATTACACCTTGTTTACAATGTTTGCATTCTAGGGCAGTTTACATGATGTTTGTGTGATTAAATAAAAAGACCCGAGAAGGTATATCACTTCTCCCACATCGGATTTTATTTAATGAAGGATCGATTAATTAGTGCATCTATACTTTTAATAGAACTACACCTCAAGTTTGTTATTTAATGGTGTATGTCAGCTCTCTTGCGTTCTCATAAAATTTAAGGTTAATTAAGGTCTTGTCTAAATATTAGAGTTATCTGGTTGTGCACAGAGAAAGGCCACTAATGATCGGTTATTGTTTATTCCTTGGTGCACCATTCAAATGTTGATTCATTGATTCATTTTTCTCACTTGCATTGAAGGTTTAGGATGGTTTTTGTTGCGCCTTAGTTACAATTGCACTTATCATCATATGGGAAAATGAATCCTTACGAGTGAATCATTGTGTGCATTGATCGATAAGTGTGCATGGTAACCGGTCTTGGCTCTTGTGCTTCTTGAAGATGATGGTTGTTATTGGAATTGATGTTTTCACCTTTCTTTGTAATGTTTTATTGTGATTTTTCTCACTCGTCATGAAGGTCCTAGTTACTTGTGTCGTTGATGTTGGTTGCGTTGGGTTGTTCTGATGATTGTCCTTAGCTTAGTAGGCTTTGTCTTGCTTGTGTCAGGCAAGATGTAGACACCTCCTTTTTCCTCAGAAGAGTCACCATCCTTGAGACATTAAATGGTCAAAATTGATGGGAACTTGGGTTTGAGCGTTGCTTATGTGTCCTGGAGGTCCTAACCATTACAGGGTAGAATGGACGGGTAGTCATTCTTATTCTTCATCGGTTGAATGTCGTACAATGCTTCCAAGTTCTTTATATGATTTTATGTTAGGTCGTTATGTTTGTTGTCGGGTGAGTTGCATGCATTTTGTTTGTCGTCGTGTTGTGATGTTGAAAGTAATGTCATTATTACCTTCCTACACACACAAAAAAAAAAATTGCACTGTTATGTGAGGCTTGTTTTCATAACGAGCAGGTTCATTACATGTGGTATCAGAGTGGGTTCAACTCTGGGACTGTGGATTACCAGGATTTCCACTGTAGTAAACCTGTGAGTCTTAACCCTTGCATTAAGTAAAAACCTTAATGTGTCCTTGTGGAGATCGCATTTAGAGGGTGCCCCTGAGGGTCCCCAACATCCAATAGCTAATACGTTAGCATCCTCCGAGATCTTGAGAGATGAGTTCGAGAATCCATGAGTGTCACGGATAGTGGTTTCATTGAATAATAGTTGTAGAGCAAGGTGTGTGCTTCATACTTCGCATTTACGACCTACAACATGAAGGTCCACTTGGTGGTATTTCCATTGAAGGGGAGCACTCTTTGATGGTGGAAGATGCTCCTACCCCTTTTTAACCTGGCCATTGGCGACGTGTCTTGGGAAATGTTCGAGGGACAGTTCGAGGAAAGGTATGTTTCTAAGGAATTTGTTGAGTGTCAGCTCAACGAGTTCGACGCCTTGCGACGAGGTAGCCGCATGGTGCCCAAGTATGAGGCCCATTTTGGAGCTGCTTCATTATGCTCTGCACCAAGTTGCCCAGAAAGTTAAGGTCAAGAAGTTCGAGTTTGGCCTTATTGTTAGAATTCATCTTCAAATTTGGGTACCTGGAGTACTGGACTGAAGAAGGGGTGTTGGATGTGTCGGGAGCCACACTACCAGCACAACTACCCTGACAAGAGGACTAGAGCTTCTGGATCAACTGGACCCTCTACCGTGGGAGGTATGGGCAAGGCCCATCGGATTCATGCAGTGGTGAATAACCACCAGGCAGAGCATCAGTCGACTGTGTTCAAGATGACATGTACCATTGTTGACCAGACCCTTAGTATTTTAATAGATCCGGATGCTACCGAGAGTTCATTTTTGGTGCACCGCTGAAAAGGATTAAGGTAAAGGAAGTCGAACATGACGAGTTTAGCTTCGTAGAGATGGCTTAGGGAGAAAAAAAAAGTTTGGGGGAAAGGTTACGGGTTGTTTCCTTAACTTGGGAGAGTTTGTCACAAGGGCCAACCTGTACGTCATGATCCTAGGATCTTATGATGTCATGATTGGTATGGACTGGTTGGAATCGCATGAGGTGATACTCGACTGTATGATGAAACAATTGAGCTTGGTTGATGATGAGTGACAGAGAAGTGTGATTGTAGGATGAAACCGGGGAGTTTCCCTAAGGCTCATATCTTCCTTACAGTTACAGAAGAGCATGTGTAAGGGGTTCAAGCTTTATTTGATCCGTGGGTTAAACAAAAATGGGTTAACGAAAGGTTTAGAACACCTTCCGATGGTGAGAGAGTTTGCAGACATATTTATGGATGAGTTACCTGGGATGCCACCGGAAAGGGAATTGGAGTTTACCATAGACCTAAAACCAGGGACTGAACCGATAGCAAGAAAACCTTATCGGATGTCGACCCTGGAGTTACAAGAGTTGAAAATGCAACTGAAGGAGTTGTTGGACCTGTGACTGATACATCCAAGCGTGTCACCGTGGGGTGTGCCTGTTATTTTCATACGAAAGAAGGATGGGTCATGGAGGCTCTGCATTGAATACCATCAATTGAACAAGGCCATGATCAAGAATCATTATCATTTTCTGAGAATTGATGATCTGTTCGATCAAATGAAAGGAGCGAAGGTGTTCTCTAAGATCAATTTGTGATCAGTATATCACTAGTTACGGATCAAGGAGGATGACGTCCCTAAGACAACCTTTAAGACGAGGTTTGGACATTACAAGTTTACTGTTTTACCATTTGGACTAACAAACTCTCCAGGGGTATTTATGAGTTTGATGAATGGGGTGTTCCCCAAGTACTTGTACAAGTTCGTCCAAGTATTCATTGACGATATTTTGATTTACTCTTGGATGACGGAGGAGCATGATGATCACTTACGCTTGGTACTACAGTGTTTGTGAGAGCACAAATTGTATGGGAAGTTTTCCAAATGCTCTTTTAACCAATCGAAGATTCACTACTTGGGGCATGTCATCTCCGGCGAAGGCATTGCTATGGATCCAGCAAAGGTCGAGGCTATTATGGAATGGCCTACGCCAACGAATGTCCCAGAAGTGCATAGATTCATGGGTTTAGCAGGATATTATCGATGGTTCGTAGAGGGGTTTTCGAAGATAACAAATCCGATCACGGAATTGCAGAAGAAAAACAAGAAGTTTGTTTGGATCGAGAAATGCACGGAATAATTTCAAAGCCTCAAGGAGTTGTTGACAACAACACCGATACTAAAGGTCCCTGACATGGATGCAGACTTATTGGTATGAAATGATGCATCCAAGGACATCTTAGGTAGGGTCTTGATGCAAGATGGACGAGTGATTTATTACATTTCCAGGAAACTGGGAAGGCATGAGGAGAACTATGCGACGCACGATTTGGAGTTGTTAGCCATCGTTTATGCCTTGAAGGTATTGGAAACACTATCTTGTTGGATGAAAATTTGAACTAAAGACTGACCATTGTGGACTACAACACATCTTTACGCAAAGTGACCTTAACGCGTGACAACGATGTTGGTTGGAATTGCTTAGCGAGTACGACTTTGAGATTGCTTACATAAAAGGAACAGTGAATCGAGTGGCGAATGCATTGAGTCGGAGACCACACATCTTTTTTGTGCTACCTCTTCAGATGAATCTGCATGAAAAGATTCTAACTTTACAGCATGATGATGACTGGTACAAAGAGGTCAAGGGTCTTATCGGAAAAAACACAATGATGGTACCACAATTTGAAGGATTTTTGTTTGATAATGATGGATTATTGAGGTTTAAAAATCAGATCTATGTACCACCGCATGACATTTTGAGGATGTTGATCCTGAGCGAAGCTCAAAGAGCAGTTTACATGGCTCACCCAGGAGTCACGAAGATGAGGGTAGACCTTAAACCCTTATTCTTCTGGAAGGGAATGAAGGCAGACATATTCAACTATGTGTCCAGATGTCTAGAATGTCAACAGGTAAAGGATGAACATAGACACCCAACAGGATTACTACAACCACACACAAGGAGGTTATTTCGATGGATTTTATTTTTGGATTTCCACTGAAGGCAAGGAGACATGACTCGATTTTCGTAGTAGTAGACACTCTGACGAAGAGTGCTCACTTTATTCCTATGTGTACGATGTATCAGGGCCTGACATAGCTAGAGTTTTCATCAGTGAGATTGTGAGGTTGCATGGCATGCCTAAGAGGATTATATCCGATTGAGGATCGATGTTTACTGGACGATTTTGGATGAGTTTCCAAGAGGCCTTGGGAACCCAACTTAACTTTAGTACTACGTATCACCCGGAGATTGGCGGGCAACCTGAACGAACGAACCAAACCTTGGAGGACATGTTGCGCATGCACGTGATGGACCAACAAAAGCGTTGGGAAGAATTCTTGCCACTAGTATAGTTCGCTTACAACAACAGTTACCAGAGCACCATTAAGAAGGAACCTTTCAAGTTTCTTTATGGGCGACCATGTCGAACACCTTTGAGTTGGGATCATCTTGAGGATAGGGTCCTGGTAGGACCATAAGTGATCCAAGAAATGGAAGAGAAAATGAAAACATTAAGACAAAGGAATAAAGAAGTGGAGGACCGATAGAAGAGTAATGTTGATGTGCATCATGTTGACCGTAGTTACAAGATCGATGATCAAGTCTTCTTGTGGGTTAAACCGCATAAAAGTTTGATCAAGTTTGGGAAGGGAGATAAACTCTCTCCTAGGTTCAAGGGACCTTTCGAGATTGTGGAGAGAAAGGGGCTCAAACCAACTTGGAGAAACAACAGAGTGGGAGAAGACAACATTGCAAAAAGGTTGGATTATATTTTGATAAAGGATACACTTCTTTAAAAATCCTTTCAATTGAAACAATGGATAGGATACGGGGGAATCTCATATCATTACCCAATTTTCCTTGAACTAAGAATTGGATTGGATAAGCCACCTAGTCCTTTCAAATTCAATAGAACCTGGCTCAGTGATGAAACTTTTTTAAAGTTGGTTAAGGCAAATTGGCAATACTATAACCCAGGAAGCAATGAGATGGTAGGTCTACACTTTGTAAAAAACCTACACATTATCAAAGAGAAGACGAAGACCTAGGCACATCAGAAACTCCTAAAAGAGCATTTGGAACTGAAGGAACTAGAATCAAAATTAAACCTTATTTCAGAATATTAGGGTGGAGGATTTGATACAACAAATGCCAAACTAAGTCTGCTAAAATTGGAAGAAAGGAGAAACAGACTACTAAAAGAAAAAGAAGATACATGGATATTAAAAAGTAGAGCCACCTGACTGAAGAGTGGAGATGAGAACACAAAATTCTTCCAAGCATATGCAAAAGGTAGAAGGTGCATAAACTCAATCTGGTAGTTAAAGGATCAAGACGGAAAAAATGAACATACCTTTGAAGGAATGGAAAAAATTGGAAAAACGTTATTCCACGATCTCTACAAAGCAAAAAACAAGGCCACTATTGAAGAAGTGATTCGAATGGTACAGTACTTTCCGAGATTTACTAGTGAGGAATATAATAGAATGCTTATGGAAAAGGTAACGCTAGAAGAACTTAAGGTTGCATTAAATATTTTTAAAAAGGACAAAAGCCCAGGACCAGATGGATGGACAATTGAGTTCTTCCTAGGCTTCTTTGATTCTATTGGAAAATATATACTAAGCCTAGTTGAAGAGACAAGGCTTACTGGAAAAATGCCTTTAAGTTTAAACTCAACTTTTTTTGCCCTTATTCCAAATAAGGACAACTTGGACACCCTAGATGACTTCAGACCTATCTTCCTGTGCAATTGCATCTACAAGATCATCTCCCAAGTCATAGATAGAATACTTAAGACTGTAATTTCTGACAAAATCTCCTTGGAAAAATTTGGATTCCTAGAGGGCAGGCAGATACACGAAGCAATTGGAGTGGCACAGGAAGCCCTACAGAACATAAAGACCAGGAAGCTAAAGAGCACAGTTCTTAAAATCAGTCTTTCCAAAGCCTATGACAGGGTAAGTTGGCTCTATTTACGATTGCTTTTAACACATTTAGGCTTTACAGTTCCATTTATGAGACAGATCATGTATTGTATTACAACTGTAACTTTCTTAGTCCTCATAAATGGGTTAGCCACATAATTTTTTAGATCTGAAAGAGGCTTAAGACAAGGCTTTCCACTTTCCCCTCTTCTATTTCTTCTTGTTGCTAAAGGATTAAGCAGGGCTTTAGCAGCAGAAAAATGATTTGGATCTTTTCCAGGCATCAATATTTTCAATACTCTTCATGTAACCCACCTTCTCTTTGTAGACGACATCCTTGTCTTCTCTACAAGAACTAGAGGGGAAGATGACATTCTAATAACAATCTGAAACTCTTCTCCAAAGCTACAGGAATGATAATAAATGAAGGAAAGTCTACTCTCACCACCTTTTGTCTCTCAGAAATGGAAAAAAGTCGATACAAACTTCACTTCCCTTTTGAAGAGAAAATGAATGATGAAGGACTGAAGTACTTGGGATTCACTTTGAAATGGAATGATTATAGAAAGGATGATTTTTCTTGGATACTAAAGAAATTAGAAAAAAGGTTATGTTCATGGAGCCACAAATAACTTTCTAGAGATGGCAGATTGGTACTAGTAAAATCAGTTTTGGAAGCCATCCCAGTGTTTTGGATGTCTTTGTCTTGGATCCCAAAAGGAAATTTGGAGGCATCTAAAAAAATCTCTTTCATGTTTCTATGGAGTGGAAAGAAAGAAACAAATGTGACTCCTTGGGTAATATGGAAAAGGATTCTAGTCTCAAAATCTTTAGGTGGTTGGGACCTAAAAAATATACATGTTTTCTCCAAAGCCTTAGCTGCTAAAGGGGGTTGGCGCCTTCTTTCTACAAATAGTATTTGGACAAAGGTTGTCATCAAAAAATACATTGAACCAGACACCCTGGAGTCTTGGATCAGAAGAACTCAGAAAACTCTCAGAGGTGCCTCAACGATTTGGAAGGCAGTGATAAAATCTTTCCCTGTAATAGAAGGTGGTTTTGCTTGGAAGGTAGGAAAATGACTCTGAGTAAGGCTAAGGATGGATCCTTGGACATGAAGCAAAGGAAAACACGTACTCTCAGATCAACTACTAGCCACTTTAAAGCAAAAAGGATTGAACTCTTTAAACTCACTTGTTGACCAGCCCTCCACTACCCTTTGGGCTCAAGGGTGGAAAACTGCCTCTACTCTTAATTTAAACACTAATGATTCAACAAAATTGGAGAATTATCGAAATGCTCTTTTTAGTTCACAAATTAGGATAAGAGAACAAGAAGATGAACTGGTTTGGGACAAAAATGAGTCTGGTATCTACACTCCAAAGGAAGGTTATTCACAGCTAATGCAAGAACTCTCAGAAGTTGAACCAGTCTAGTGGTGGAAAAATATTTGGAAGATCAACCGTCCTGCTAAGGAAAAACTCTTATGGTGGTGTGTGCTTTCAAATAAATCCCCAACCTGGGATATTTTACAAAAAATAAATTTTTCCGGACTAAGCAAATTCTCACTGTGCAAGAAAGAGAGAGAAACAACACAACATATCTTTCTTGAATGCACTTATCTAAAATTGGCCTGGGTAGGAGTTTCATGCACTGTAAAATTCCCTTTTCAGTGGGAAGGCCACACCTTGGAACAATCCTGGAAGAACTGGTGGGAAAACTCCTCTTACAAAACTTACAGATTACTCCCTTTAATGATCACTTGGGGAGTATGGCTAGCAAGAAATGAATCCATCTTTAAAGAGGCGACTATTTATCATGAGAAAACCTCACTAAACAGTCTGTCAATTTTCTCTTCCTTTCCCTAAAAAGAAAGAACAAAGAATAGAGTAATAAAAGAAGTATACATAGAAAAATCCACATCTTGGGGATTTTTTGATGGAGCTTCCCAACACTACACATGTGGAGGAGGAGGCTTACTATACTTCTCAGACACACACTACTTCACTTTATCTTCTAGATTGGGAAATGGAACTAATAATTATGCGGAATTAATGAGCCTCAAACTTCTCATGGTTTTTTCCCTTGAAAAAAAATGCAAAAGGTTATCATCTTTTGGAGACTCAAAAAATGCAATAAACTGGATAAATGGAACTCAAATATGCAATAATATCAGACTTGCAATATTGTGGAAGACATAAAATCACTGCAGAAATTTTTTTACTTCTTTTCCTATCAGCATGTTTACAAGGAAAGGAATAAAGAAGTGGACAGGACTTCGAAAAAGGGCACATACATGGAGATGGGCCACTGGATGATCACATAGTCCATAAACGAACAAACACAGGAACAACATAAAACTTTTTTGTAAATGAATGTAATTCTACAAGATTTTGGATACAAAATCTATGAAGGATACTGTGCAAACTGAGGATTGTACTTAGTACATTGTAGCATTACATTTTTCTTGGGAATGACTATATAAAATCCCATGGGATGAAGAAGAAAGAACCACCTGATATGAAGTATGTAGACATACTATATCAGAAGAATACACCAGAAGGTGTATCTACAAACTGTAATTTTGATTATCATAATGAAAATTACGCTATTTTCTGAGGAAAAAAAAAGTAAATCATGAATGCAATGTGCCCCTATAGTTGACATTTGTTATTAGTATTATTAGTGGCTTCTCTAGGTGTGGTGTAGCTTTTACATGATACAGGGATGACTACCTCTACCAATTTGACTGCAAGGAGTGTGCAATCGATTTACTCCTTAAGCATAGGAAATAGACTATTAAAACTCTTTCACCAGTGGCACGTTCAAGTTTGAAAACCACTTATATCAAAAACCAATGCTTATATGTTCTCTATTAAAACTCTTTCATGAGTGACATGTTCAATTATTAAGATTTTTAAAATTCCTTGATTGTATGCTCATGGTCACAAATTCCTTGATTGTATGCTCATGGTCACAGTATTGGACTGATTACCCTAATGACACTAGTTACCCTAATGACATGGACTTGCTTCTCTGCAACTCCCCTTTTTATTATGTTGAAAATGAAAATAAGTCATTTCAATGCTACTACATTATGATATTGAGACAAAACATCACTCATACACATGTATGAATTTTAAAATATTGGATTTAGTGATAACTTTAAATCAAATTTAAATTGCAAATAAAAATCTAATGGCACTCAAGAAGATAAAGTGTAAAAGAATGAAAAATAAAATATAAGAGCTAATGCAATGACATTAACAATTGTGAATAAAGGTGTAATGATCCCCAAAATTACAAAATAAAAATAAAAAAGTCTTTTTTTTAGGGACATTAAAATTCCATTCTCTTCGTTCAACTTATTTCGAAGATCTCAAGTTTGTCATAAATATATAGGTGTCGATACTATCAACTCCGATAAGGGCTATGCTTACCACTGTTGTCGATACAACTACCTTCCTTTGTAAGAGATTTTATTCTTTGATTATCTCAAGTTGTCTAGAAACGACATATATAATGGATACAGGGATAAATTTTCTATATAATATAGTTCCTTAGTTACTAACATTTCTAATGTTAGTAAAAGGGTTAAATACCCATGCCTAGACAAAAATTCTAAAGTTGTAAAATGTTAAACATTAAAGGTATTCCAAACCTCTCCAAACATAACATTATCATTGATTATAACATAAGGGAATCTATACGAGAGGTATTGGGTTCCGAAAGGAACTACACATTTCTCGTATTAAAAGTCACAAGTTTTAAATTAATGAAGGACTTAAAATTTTTGTCATCTTGATCGAGCAATAAACTCTGTGTGAAACAGGCCACAATTAACCTTACGTTGCCATTACCCCAGACTTGAAGTGGGTTGATGGTTGGCATCGTGGAAGGGTTCAAGTGTACCAGTCCTCCTTTCTAAATGCGTTAAAGTTAACGAACAAGGTTGTCTCACCTCAAATGACGAGAAGCTGGACTTATCGGCTATACTAGAAAGGCCCGTAACTGAGTCATCTCCCTTGCACAAACTTGGTGTAAAGTCGATTGAGATACTTTTTAGATCCTGAGTTAAATCCCTTGTCCAACCTAATAATGGTGATATGTCAGGGTGCCTTCTGAGATTTATTAATCAATTATTGTGTCCAACGTAAAACCTGCCACCTCACCTTGTTCACATGGTAAGGTACTGTTGCGTACTACCACCATTACTCTACTTCTGTCAAGGGTTGGTAGGTGATTATTGTTTGTCCCTCGCCTGTGTCTAGGTATTTTCAAAAATAAACATTTGATCACTAACCCTATGGTAGCTTTTCTCTATAAGTGGTTGGTAGATTGGGTGGACGCGACCTGGCTAGAGACTATGGAGGCGTTCATCCCTCGAGTGTTCCCTATATACGGTAAGCCAAAGGCTTTGTGTTATTTTTCCTTTGAACCCGAGAATCTTGAATGTTGAAATACGTGTTGTGGTACCAATATACTCCTCTTAACTCTATTGGTTTTTATGTGCTCTGTTTTGAGTTGAGTATTTATTGATTTGTTGGGTTGTCATAGATCCCCTATTCTGTATTGGGTTCTATTAATTTCTTGTTACTTTGCGATAGGTATCATTTCTTCTATGAACTCTCATAGAAGGCTCTAAAGTGTAAGGGATCCTAAAGGAGATAGGAGAGTCACAAGCATATGAGTTAGTTCTTCTAGGCTAGAGATAAGTTCTATGCATTTCTAGTCCTCGTAATGTATGTCTGATCTCAGTATAACTTGATAAGAGACTAAAAATTCCTGGTTATGTTTTCGAGGTTTAAAGATTTGAAGGGCTTGTTGCCCCTCTTGTTATAAGGCTGTATATGAATATGGATATATTTACAGGGAAATGACGAAGATCCCAAAAGTAGTAATAGGCCTCACTATATTTTATACTGCCTAGACTCTTGCATCTTAATTCAAGGTGTCTTCGACATATTTACCGCCAAGTAAATCCTATGGTTAAATTATTTCTTTCTTTCTACTATGAATCGTATCTCCACCACCATATCCTATGTGTATAAACTGTTCATCATTATTGTCGATGTGATTGTGTAATACATCCCCTGGTTTCGCAAGGAGTCAGGGATGGAAAAAGTCTTCGAACTAACAACTCTTAGATCTGAGAGGAAGAACACACTCCCTCAACTTTTGTGATTGTTTTGCTTGTGAAATTATTTCCATTTAGGGATTTTATTCCAAGCGCTTGGCTCTAGAATTATGTTTTTAGAACTGTCTATTCACATTAATTCAATGAAAAGGGTAAAGAAAATGAATTATTCAATCTATGGTAGTTATCTTAGTGGTTCATGTATCATACTGTATGAAATTATCATTCCACTTGTTTGAAGATTATGTTCTATTAGTTGTTGTTATTCGATTAAGATTTTCTTGGTTGTAATCACTAATGATGGGCCCTTGTTTTTCCTGCAAGGGGTACCCATCAGCCTTCTTTGGTTCCATTTCCATTTTCGACTGTGGATCAATTCATTCAACGATGCCGATGGAAAAATTTCCACGCCAATCACAAGCTAAGTAATAATTGTTGTATTAAATCTTCAGTATTTAATTTCGTGGATTCTCTCTGCACATGATTTATTTTCTCATGATTACATTTTGCTACTTTCTAGTTTTCGAAATATAATTTCATTTCTATTTAAATTTTGTGCTCTCTAAATCCCATTGCTAATTCTCGTGATCCATTTCAAGATTCATATGTTTCGCGTTCAATGGACTCAGATTATCGTTGGACCCAAAAAGGTATTTGAGTTTCGACAACCAGACTTAAAACTTAGTCTCTAAGTTCTGTTCGCTACTGTACATAATTTCACAATAAGGTTTCGTTGTTACTAGGCTTCCCAGGGTAGCCAATTTGCTTGTAATTTAAATCCTTAATTATAAAAATAGAAGGGAAAGAAACCCCGTATTGAAATGAATTTCACTATCCCAAGATTTATTCTCTACGGAGTTTAAGGACTCGTTCTAGGCGTTTTTTCGACTCTGTACATTCTCTTTTTTTGAGGTTTTTATGAGGAGAACAACTTTAACTCTCTTCTATATCAATATAGTTATTTTTCATGGGAACCTTTCTGTAATGATCAATAATTATCCTCTATGTATTAGATATTCATAGTTATAGTTCGGTGAAAAAATAAATGAATATAATACTCCTAAATTTGTTTCCAGAATTCTCTAAATGTTTACAAATATTGAAATGTCATTATAGATGTTGAGTACTTAAAGGTGTATGACCATATGATTATCTTATGAATCGTAGAATGTTCCAGGATTCAAAATTTTAGGATGTGCATAATTAATTTTTATTTCTTCAGGTAAAATGGGTTTGTTCTTGGCACGACTAACACACAGTAGTCCGGTAACACTGTTTAATGTTCGGATCTAGATTTATTTCCACTATAACTATAACACAACACTTTATAATTTCATAAATTAATATATTGCTTATGTTATTACAACATATAACCTACATAAGTCCATATAGATACATTTATATAGAGTACTAGGTCGTCCGTATAGTGAATAGTATACTACACTCGAGTAACTACAGTATTTTAATCAAATCAAATTATTTCTACTCCAATTAACCTACAACAAATCTATAATTCTATCTAATACATATGATAGTAAGATAATCATCCACAATAGTAACCGGATACAATCATTTCAATGGTACATTCATGAAAAGAGGAGAGTAGAGAGACATATCTTAATTAGTCTGTGGGAAAACAAGGGGAACAACCACGTTCCTCCCAACCATTAGAACAGGGCAGCCAACGCTTACCCAATTCACACCCTAGACTGACCATGAATCCATGAGGGAAAACTTGAAATCTCTTCTTCAACACTGTCTTCCTATATCAGTAGTCTTTTCCTTGCCTCACACTCAGTAATCGGTGTTCATAACAACAGGTATAGAATGGTATTTTTCCCCAACATACTAGGAAGCATCTTGCCTCCTCACATATGTTATTTATCAAAACAATCCCCCTTATTGCCTAGGTCTTTTTCCCTCTCTTGGGAATTTTCGCAGCTTTCTAAATCCCTGATTTTTAGGGGCTGCCAATGGTCAAATCCCTGATTTTCCACTTGTAAAAATCATCCCTGAGGTAGTTCCAACATGTTCCCCTCTGATGGAGTCATGGTCAGTTGATTTAAACATGGCTATTCCATTTGTCCTCCTATAGTAAATATAAAATATTTTTTTTTCATACAAGTGTCATAATCAAATAGTTAGTTGGGTCAAATTAGAATCTCTTCCCAACGGTCATAATAATTAATTACAATTTTCCAAATTCAAAATTTGGAATTGCCATAAATGGAAAAAAAATTCCAAATTTAAATTTACCAAGAACATAATAGTTTTCTAACATTTTTTTTGAATTTTGAAAAATACTTTATTTTTGGGGATGTCACATACTTTCCCCCTTCAATAAAACATTGTCCTTATTGTTCGTTCCTTTCTTGGAACAGGATTGGATGAGATTTCTGCAAATCTCCCTCCAAATCCCAAGTGGCCTCCTCGGGGCTAAAGTGCTTCCATTGCACCTTTACCTGAGTGACGACTCTATTCCAAAGTGCTATTTCTCTCCGGTCCAGAATGCGTAGGGGTTCCTCCTAGAACTCGCCTTCTAGTTCCACTTGCACCAAGTTCCAATCAATCATATGAGTAGGGTCATGGACATGTTTTTTCAACAAGGAAACATGAAATACATTATGAATTCTTAGATTAGCTGGAAGTGTAAGTTGGTATGCTATGGGTCCAATTCGAGTTAGTATCTCGAAGGTCCCACAAAACCTGGGTGCCAAATTGGCACAATTCCCTAGTTTTGGTGAACTCTTTTGGGCTTTGACTTTTAAGTAAATATGATCTCCCATTTGAAATTTCAAGTGTCTTATTTTTTGGTCCGCATAACTTTTCTTTCTGTCATGTGCCTCTTTTAAGTTTTGTTGCACCTTTCTTACTATACTTTCCATTTCTTGGAGCATTTTTGGTCCAACCATGAGTCTGTCAACCGGGTTGTCCCAATTAATTGGTGTTGTACACTTTCTGTTGTACAGTACCTTGAAGGGGCTCAATTTAACGAATTTTGGTACCCATTGTTATATGCAAATTCTAGCAAGTACAGGAAATATTCCCACTTACTCAGTTTTGTTCTTACGTACATGTGGAACATATATTCTACGATATTATTTGTTCATTCAATCTGTCCATCTGTTTGTGGATGCTAACTCGTGATGAAATTCAAATTAGTGTTCAGCCCTGCAAACAATTATTTCCAAAAGGTGCACACAAATTTTATGTCTCTATCTCAGATCAACATTTTAGGAATACCATGCAGTCTAAAAATTTATTTCATAAATATTTTAGCGATGTTTATAGCTTTAAAAGTAGATTTCATAGGAATAAAATGTGCAGACTTCCTAAGTTTATCGATTACAACCATAATAGAATCATTTTGTTTATGATTTTTAGGCAAACATATTATAAAGTCCAGTGATATGGTCTACCATTTCCATTCTGGCACCGGTAATGGCTGTAATAGGCTGGCTAGATGCTGGTGTTCGACCTTAAACTGCTGACAATCATGGCACCTAGCCAAGTATTATGTTGTTTCGCCCTTCATATTAGGCCAGAAAAATAGTTTTCTAAGTGTTGTTATTATTTTTTGGTATCCTGGATGGCCAGAATACGGTTTCTTATGCACTTCGTCCAGGACTATTAACTTTAACTCTATTGAATATAGTATGTAAAGTCTGTTTTTAAATCGTAATAGTCCCTTCTTGTCAATACTCAGATCTAGTTTATCTGAGTTTGCGGTGTTGTTTTTTATTTCTGCCATTATCTTAGTGTAATTTTCATCATTAATACTTGTCGTCCTTATTCTTTGTTCCAGATCACTTTCTGCCTTGCTAATATTTATCTCAAATAACCTATGGACTCTTTTGCTTAAAGTGTCTCCTAAATTATTCTCCTTATCTTTGATATGTCTGACCTCAAAGTCGAGTTCGCTCAAGAAGGATATCCATCTTGCTTGCCTTGCATTAAGATCTGGTTGGATAAACAGATATTTCACCCCACTATTATCCATCAATAGTATAAATTTTCTACCCATTATGTAGTGTCACCACATTTTTAAGGCATGTATTACCGCTATTGATTCTAAGTCACGAGTGACATAATTTCTCTCATGTTCTTTTAATTTTCGGGACTCATAAAAAATCACGTGTCCTTCCTGCATTAGGACGCCACCTAGTCCTTCTTTACTTGCATCAACATATACGGTAAAGTCCTTATCTGGGTCTGCTAGTCTTAATACGGGTGTAGTTGTCAATAATTCTTTCATCTTGTTAAAACTATCTTGACAATTCTGTGACCAGTTAAACTTGGTCCCTTCCTTTTGTGATGACATGATAGGGTAGGCTATCTTGGAAAACCCTTCTATAAATCTACGATAATATCCGATGATTCCCATGAATGACCAGATATCCGCTACATCCTTAGGTATCGATCATTCCATGATTGCTCTTATTTTCTCAGGGTCTACAACAATGCCTTCTGTTTGAATTAAATGTCCTACATACTGTGTTTTCTTTTGATAAAAGTCACACTTATCAAATTTGGCGTACAGTTTGTGGTTCCTCAACATTTGCAGAACTACTCTTAAGTGTTCTTCATGTTCTTCCTCTATTTTAGAGTAGACCAGAATATCGTCGATAAATACTAGTATGAACTTGTCCAAGTACTAACTAAAAATATTGTTCATTAGGAACATAAACGTGGTTGCTGTGTTAGTGAGTCCGAAAGGTATGACTACGAATTCGTAGTTTCCATATCTTGTTAGAAAAGTTGTTTTTCTTATATCCTCATCCTTTATTCTTACTTGATGATAACCAGATCGTAAATCCAATTTCGAAAAGATCTTGGCCCCTCCTACTTGATCAAATAGGTCATTTATCCTAGGTAATAGGTACTTTTTCTTAATGGTCATTTTATTAAATTATCTATAATCGATACAAATCCTTAGAGTATTGTCTTTCTTTTTTACAAAGAGGACTGGTGCCCCCGATGGCAAAACACTCGATCTGATATACTCTTTGTCCAACAATTCTTGTAATTGTGTTTTTAATTCTATTAATTCTAGTAGACTCATTTGGTAAGGTGCTTTTGAGATAGGGGCGGAACTAGGTAGAAGATCTATGGAGAAGTCTATCTTCCTCCTATGAGGTAATTCCGACATCTCATCCACAAACATGTCTCTAAATTCACATAGGACAACAAAATATTCTAACTCTGGATTATCTACCTTCTTTAACAAATTTGTTACTTGGATGGCATAAACTTGACATCCTTTTCTCATACATTTCTTGAGTTGCATTGTTGAAACTTCTCTAATTGATACAAGTTTTGGTATGGCTTGGGTTGTTCTAGTAGTGCCATAATTGTATTTATAGTTAAGTGTCTTTGTATAAAAATCTAGCATTTCTTTGTGCTTTTCCAACCAATCCATTCCGATAATCATATCATAAGATCCTAATGGTAGGATGTTCATATTTTTTCTTATGTTTTGACCATCTAAGCTGAACTCGAAATCAGAAATAAAGTCAATTACTTTCCTTTTTGTTCCTGTTGCTAATTGTACCAGCCATGGTTTTACGTGCTTCAGTTTCTTAAGTTTATTTGACTCTACTATATTAGGAATAATATAACTCAACATAGCTCTAGGGTCGATTAAAAAATAAATTTGGGTGTTATTGATTTTACCTTTGATTTCTACCACAAAGGATTGGTGGTCAGCTTACCAGTCATCTATGGCTGTATTTATCGGATGCGGGCTTCTTCCCATGTTTCCCATCGTCGAGGCTTCCCGCAAATTATGAACAACAATTTTGTTTGCTAAACTTAAACATGGATAGATCCTCCTTAGATGAGGTTCCCCACATTCCCAACACTTTAATGGTTTGCAGGGGCTGTCCCCAAACTTCTTCATTCCTAGATTTACCGATTTACCGCTGCCTTGTGTATTCGGATGGTTGGAGTGAAAATATTTTCTCGAAAAGGTTTTTTCTACATTATGATAAGGGGTTGGATGGTATCCCTTCTTCCATTGGTTCATTTTATCTTGTTTCTTATTGTTCCAAGCTTTGGGAAACTATGCTCACTATTTATATTGATCGTAGCACATTCGTTCTCTCCTGAATACTTCACTCAAGGATTTGGGGTTGTCAAACTCAATTTTTTCCCTATAGGACTATGGTAAACAACTTAAGAATCATTGGATTTTTAACTTATCCTCCCAGATGTAAGGTATGAACCTTAATAATTCCAAGAATTTATTTATAAGCTCCTCCATTGTCATTTGTCCAAGTTTGAACTCATAAAACTCTTTTGTTTTCCTTTCATAGTAGCTTTCAAATAGGTATTGTTTCTTGAAATATTTCTTAAATTTATACCATTCCATCTATTTGTCCTTTAGGACCTTGGTCGATTTCAGGTCTTGCCACTAAATGTTGGCCTTCCCTTTCATATTGTATATGTCCATTCTGACCTTCATATTATTGGAATAGTTATATATACAAAAATATTTTTTGATGTCCAATAACCATGCCTCAACTTTATCTCCTATTCTGGATTCTCCATCAAAGGTAGCTGGTTTAATTTTATTGAACTCTCCTTCAAGGTGGTCTACCTGTTTTCTATTTTTGTCTATTTTTGTTTTGTCCTCAGCTGAAGGTGTAGCTTTAGACAGACTGTCTCCTTTTTTTGTTTTAGGTCCCAAGTTCTTGGAATCTCTCTTGATGACTCCTTCGTCGTTATTATCGTCCTTTGGGATTTTCTTAGTCACTATACTGTGCAACAGGACTTCATTTATTTCTTGTTGTTCCTGCTGAGCTTTCTTTAATTTTTCATTGTTCTCTTTGAAAACTTGCAGTTCAATGATGAGATTCCTCACTATTTCCAGAACTTCAGTAGGTGAACTTTCATCACTATTTTGTCTCTGATTTTCAGGAAGTATTTGTTTAGGATTTCCATATATTCTTATTTCCCTACTATCATTTACTGTTGTCATGATTAACACAAAACATAAAGGGTTTTCGGTTTGTAACAATAAAGGTTTTTATTAGCTTTATAAAAACATAATTATATATTAAGTAAATCAGATGGCCCTATTCAAGGTCCAAGTGTTGTAACCTATTTCTCTGATACCATATGTAATGATCCCCAAAATTACAAAATAAAATAAAAAATCTTTTTCTTAGTGACACTAAAATTCCATTCTCTTCGGTCAACTTATATCGAAGGTCTCAAGGTTATCGTAAATATATAGGTGTCGATACTATCAACTCCCATAAGGGATATGCTTACCACTGCTGTCTATACAACTACCTTCCTTTGTAAGATATTTTATTCTTTGATTATCTCGGGTTGTCTAGAAACCACATATATAATGGATACAGGGCTAAATTCAGTATATAATCCAGTTCCCCAGTTACTAAAATTTCTAATGTTAGTAAAAGGGTTAAAGACCCGTCCCTAGACATAAATTCTAAAGTTGTAAAATGTTAGACATTAAAGGTATTCCAAACCTCTCCAAACATAACATTATCATTGATTATAACATAAGGGAACCTATACGAGAGGTATTGGGTTCCGAAAGGAACTACGCCTTTCTTGTATTAAAGGTCACAAGTTTTAAATTAATGAAGGACTTTAAATTTTTGTCATCTTGATCGAGCAATAAACTCTTTGTGAAAAAGGTCGCGATTAACCTTACACTACCATTACCCCAGACTTGAAGTGGGTTGACAGTTGGCATCGTGGAAGGGTTCAAGTGTACCAGTCCTCCTTTCCAAATGCGTTAAAGTTAATGAACCAGGTGGTCTCACCTCAACTGACAAGAAGCTGGACTTATCCGTTGTACTAGAAAGGCCCCTAACTGAGTCATATCACTCGCACAGACTTGGTGTAAAGTCGATTGAGGTACTTGTTAGATCCTATGTTAAAGACCCTGTCCAGCCTAATAATGGTGATATTCCTAATAATGGAGATATGACTAATAATTGCGATATGCCAGGGTTCCTTTTGAGGTTTATTAATCGATTATTGTGTCCAATGTAAAACCTGCCCCATCACCTTGTTCACATGGTAAGGTATTGTTGCATACTACCACCATTACTCTACCTCTGCGAAGGGTTGGTAGGTGATTAGTGTTTGTCCCTCTATTGTGTCTAGGTATTTGAAAAAAGAAAAGTTTTAGCACTAACCCTATGGTAGCTTATCTCTGTAAGTGGTTGGTAGTTTGGGTGGATGCGAACTGGGTAGAGACTATGGAGGCATTCATCCCTCAGGTGTTCCCTGCATACAGTAAGAAAAAAACTCTATTTTATTTTTCCTTTGAACTCGAGACTCTTGAATGTTGAAATACGTGTTGTGTTCACCGTCTACTCCTATTAACTCTGCTATTTTTGATATCCTCTGGTTTGAGTTGAGGATTTATCGGTTTGTTGGTTACCGTAGATCCCCTATTCTATATTGAGTTCTATTAATTTATTGTTACTTTGCGATAGGTATCTTTTATTCTATGAACCCTCGTAGAAGGCTCTAGACTGTAAGGGATCTTGAAGGAGACAGGAGAGTCACAAGCATATGAGTTAGTTCTTCTAGTTCATAGGTAAGTTCTATGCATTTCCAGTCCTTGTAATGTATGTCTGATCTCAGTATAACTCGATAAGAGAATAAAAATTCCTGGTTATGTTTTCGGGGTTTAAAGATTCGAAGGGTTTGTTGCCCCTCTTGTTATAGGGTTGTATATAAATATGGATATATTTACAGGGAAATGTCAGAGATCCAAAAAGTAATAATAGGCCTCACTATATTTTATACCGCCTAGACGCTTTCATCTTAATTCAAGGTGTCTTCGGCATATTTACCACCGTGTAAATCCTACGGTTAAATCATTTCTTGTTTTATACTGTGATTCATATCTCTGCCACCATATCCTATGTGTATAAACTGTTCATCATTATTGCCGATGTGATTGTGTAATACATCTCCTGGGTTCGCAAGGAGATGGTGATGGAAAAAATCTTCGAACTAACAACTCTTAAATCTGAGAGGAAGAACACACTCCCTCAACTTCTGTGATTATTTCACCTGTGAAATTATTTCCATTTAGGGATTTTATTCCAAGTGCTCGGCTCTAGAATTATGTATTTAGAAATGTCTATTCACATTACTTTAATGAAAAGGGTAAATAAAATGAAGTGTTCAATTTATGGTAGTTATCTCAGTGTTTCATGTATCATACTGTATGAATTATCATTCCACTTGTTTGCATATTATGTTCTATTAGTTGTTCTTATTCGATTATGATTTTCTCAATTGTAATCACTAATGACAACCCCTTGTTTTTCCTGCGAGGGGTACCCATCATCCTTATTTGGTTCCATTTCCCTTTTTGACTCTGGATTGATTCGTTCAATGACGCCGATGGAAAAATTTCCATGCCAATCAAAAGATAAGTAATGATTTTTGTATTAAATATTTAGTATTTAATTTCGTGGATTCTCTCGGTGTGTGATTTATTTTCTCATGATTAAATTTCGCTATTTTCTGGTTTTTGAAATATAATTTCGTTTCTATTTAACTTTTGTTCTCTCTAAATCCCATTGCTGATTCTCGTGATCCATTTCAGGATTCAGATGTTTCGCATTCAATGGACTCGTATTATCGCCGGACCCGAAAAGGTATTCGAATTCTGACAACTAGACTTAAAACTTAGTCTCTAAGTTCTGTTCACTACTGTACATATTTTCACAGTAAGGTTTTGTCATTACCAGGCTTCCCAGGGTAGTCGATTTGCTTGTCATTGAAATCCTTAATTAGAAAAATAAAAGGGGAAGAAACCCCATATTGAAATGAATTTCATTATCCCAGGATTTATGATCTAGAGAGTTTAAGGACTCGTTCTAGGCATTTTGTCGACTCTGTACATTCTCTTTTTTTAAGGTTATTACGAGGAGAACAAATGTAACTCTCTTCTACATTAATATAGTTATTTTTCATGGGAACCTTTCTGTAATGATCGATAATTATCCTCTGTGTATTAGATATTCGTAGTTATACTTTGGTGCATAAATAAATGAATATAATATTCCTAAATTCATTTCCATAATTCTCTAAATGTTTACACAAATTGAAATCTCATTATAGATGTTGAGTACTTAAAGGTGTATGACCATATGATTATCTTATGACTCGTAGGACGTTCCAGGATTTGAAATTTCAGGATGCGCATAATTAATTTTTATTTCTTCAAGTAAAATGTGTCTGTTCTTGGCAGGACTAACACACATTAGTCTGGTAACACCGTTTAATGTTTGGATCTGGCTTTATTTCCACTAGAACTATAACACATCACTTTATAATTTCATAAATTAATATATTTCTTATGTTATTACAACATAGAACCTACATAAGTCCATATAGATACATTTCTTTAGAATACTAGGCCGTCCCTATAGTGAATAGTATACTACGCTTGAGTAACTACCGTCTTTTGATCAAATTAAATTATTTCTACTCCAATTAATCTATAGAAACTCTGTAATTCTATCTAATACATATGATAGTAAGATAATCATCCATAATAGTAACTGGACACAATCATTTCAATGGTACATTCATGAAAAGGGGAGAGTAGAGAGACATATCTAAATTAGTTCGCATGAAAACAAAGGGAACAACCACATTCCTCCCAACCATTAGAACAGGGCAGCCAACGCTTACCCAATCCACCCCCTAGACTGACCATGAATCCATGAGGGAAAACTTGAAATCTCCTCTTCAACACTGTCTTCCTCTATCAATAGTATTTTCCTTGCCTCACACTCAATAATTTGTGTTCATAAGTGGTCTTTTTCCCTAACATACTAAGCAGTGTCCTTCCTCCTCAGATATTCTATTTATCAAAACAATCCCCTTATTTCCTAGGTCTTTTTTCCCTCTCTTGGAAATTTTCGCAGCTTTCTAAATCCCTGATTTTTAGGGGTTCCCAATGGCCAAATCCCTGATTTTCCACTTGTAAAAATCATCCCTGAGGTAGTTCCAACATGTTCCCCTCTCATGGAGTCATGGTCAGCTGGTTTTAACATGGTTGTTCCATTTGTTCTCCTGCATTAAAGATAAAATATTATGTTTTTATACAAGTGTCATAATGAAATAGTTAGTTGGGTCAAATCATAATCTATTCCCAATAGTCATAATAATTAATTACAATTTTCCAAATTCAAAATTTGGAATTGCCATAAATGGAAAAAAAATTCCAAATTCGAATTTACCAAGAGCATAATAGTTTTCTAACATTTTTTTTGAATTTTGAAAAATACTTTATTTTTGGGGATGTCACAAAGGGAGCTTGAGAGATATTGAAGAACTAGCCAAAAACATGACCTAACAAGACACGATGCTAGATATTCACAATGCATGAGAGTTGTTTCAACAACTCAATGTTCATATTGAAACTATTGGTTTGTTGATATTTTTTTTTTTTTTTTGAATATTCAATTTAAGTTCTATATGAATATGAAATATGAATAAGTTCTACGCAATGCTATAGAAAATTCATTTTCAACCTCAAAAACTATTGATTTGCATGAAGTGGATATTCCAATGATACATTTCATGTTGGAATTCAAGAATGAAATATATAGATATATCAAGAACTCTCATAGAATGTAGTGGAAAGATTAACAATTAAAACAATTGCATGAGGTACTTCCTAAATGAATCATATTATTAGTGATTTATTTTTCTAAGAATCACACATTTGCTAAACCAAACGAGATACAAAGTGAGAATTATCATTTAGACAATGTTTCTATATTTTGAGCATATTTTTTACACACATGTAGGGATTAGTATTGATGGTAGTGATAAAAAAGAAAATAATCATGAAGTGATTAAGGAGTATTAATTTTATATCAGTGGTGATCATATGCATGATACTTTTTTTTTCAACATTGTTTTCATTTAATTTACAGAGGGGTCACATTTAAATGACATTAGGTGTGGTCAAAAGGTTGTACCACTTAGTTTAAATAACCATGTTTAAATAAAGCATGATGTTCCTAGGGCCTATATAAAACATGCACTTAAAATATGTTGGATCTAACAATAGATTCATAAATGTATTTATATTGTGTGAATTAGTAATAAAAAATAAGTTGTGTGTGCAATTCTATGTTCTAAATATGGGATAAATGAAAATACTTTTTTATAATATCTAAAATGAATGAAGAAAATAACAATGGATATCGAGTACTAAAGCTTACTTTACTATGGCATATGCATGACATTTTTTTATTCTATGGTTTTGAAGAAACTTGAAGTGCAATATGATCGGGTTCTCCAGGGGACACCAAGAAGATTTGCATATTTTGGCACAATCACTTAAGTTGAAGGACCTTATCAGTAAAAACCTTGTGAGAATGTTCAGAGGGGCTTAGTCAAATATCAATATTGGAGGGAGAACAAATTCAACCTTTCTAGCCTTAATCCCCAAGGAAAGATAAGCTTCCTCTTTATCCCATTTCAGACCTATCTCCCTATGCAATACCTCTTAAAATATCTTAACCAAGGTCCTAGCTGTTGGCATGTCTTATAGGCAGCATATGCTTGAAATTGATGGCAAGTACAACAACGATGATGTCTTGAGAACAACAACGATGATCAACAACGCAGTGATAATTGGGGAAGAGCAGCAACCGTGATCGTTGGATCAACAATTCATAATTCCCGATGGTTGTCAGATCTGAATGTAGACAAGAAGAGCGCGCTGAAGAGGAGGATAGATCTCAGGCATTAGATCCAAGCGCGAGATCCGACCATCGTTGGATCAAGAAGAACCTGCACGTTCATTAAAGTGCAAGGAGTAGCGGGCTCACAAAATCCCGAAAGAAGGAGGACCATCCATCTTCGGGCAAGACACATGGGGAAAGATCTTCATTTCACTGACTGGAGAGTCAAAGGAATGGGGTTCCCTAACTTCTCGAAATCGCGACTTAATCTGAGCCGTCAGATCATGGTTTGATCTGGACCGTTGATCCCAGCCCATTTTGGAGTTTCGCGGATCGAGAGTTGGAGATGTCAAGGAATATCAACCACAGGAATCCCGAAATTGCGATATGAAAAATCACAACTTAATCTGAGCCGTCAGATCAAGGTTGAAGATGGACCGTTGATCGCAGACCATTTCAGAGTTTTGTGGATCGAGAATTGGATATGTCAAAGAATATTAACCACAGGAATCCCAAAATCACGATATGTGAAATTGTGAATTTATCACAACCGTCAGATCAAGATGTGATCTGGACCCTTCATCCGACTCCATTTCGGAGTTTCATGGATCGGGACTTTGAAGTGACAAGAACACTGAACATCAAGCATGTCGAAAATTGTGAAATGCAAAATCGCGAAATGATCTGAACCATTAGATCAAGTGTTGATCAGGACCGTTGATCCCACGCCATTTTAGGGTTTCGGGGATCACAACTTGGAGAGGCAAGAACTCAATGCAACTAGAGTGCCGAAATCGTGATATGCGAAATCACAATTCAATCGCAACCATTGAATCAAGATTAGATCTGGACTGTTGATCCAACTCCATATCGGAGTTTCGTGAATCGCGACATGGAGAGGCAAGAACTCAATGCAACAAGAGTGTCGAAATCGTGATATCCAAAATCGTGATTCAATCGCAGTCGATGAATCAATATTAGATCTGGACCATCGAATCATAGGACATGTGGCAAGCGATCGAAATTTCGTTGACTTGGGGTCAACGGAGCATAGTGTTGAAATTCACGAAATAAGAAAGCACAAAAAATCTTTATGCATAAGCGCATGGTCATAGCCATTGGTCACATCGATGGAAGATGGAGGTAGAAGCTAGAGGTGCTAAGCTTGGCCACACAAATGCCGAAATGAATGAAAGATCTCATGAAGCCAATCCAACGGTGCAGGTGAATTTGAACAAAGATTGGAGGGCTACTGTAGCACGATACAGTGTAACTACGAGAAACCACTGATGGTTTCTGCTAGAGGACTTGAATACACTTCAGGATGACTGACAAAGGAGGTGAAGAGTCTCTGGGAATCTTCAAGAGGGATGAAGATGTTCGTGGAGGCAATTGACAGCTAATGAGAATTGAGGTTGATAACTGAAATAGAGAAGGTGAGCTCGATTGTTACAGAGAGGACAAAGAGTCTCAAACTGCGAGAGAGGATGAGGAATCTCAGCATAACATATAGTGATGTTGGATGCGCGAGGTGAACCACTAGAGAAGCTGAAGAGTCACGATGATGATCAGATAGAGCACTCAAGTTGTGGAGGAATTTGGCATGGAGTGAGCATGCAGAAGCATTGCGAATATTACATGCACAAAGACAACAGAGACTATAAGAAGGTGCAATAAAGAAGAGATTTTTTTTGTCACTATGGAGGAGAATTCAGGTGTGTGCAAGGAGGCAGAGCGCAGGAACATAAATGCACAGTAGAGGAATGGTGCATTGAAGGGATATGGCGCAGAGAGCATAAAAGGCTGAAGAAGAAAAAGTGGAAGGGGTGTCTAGAAGACACTAATGTAGACAGGGCAGAGCAGTGTAACAGAACAACGAAAGGCTGGTAATCCTCTGAATAACTCTATATCGTTGTAATAAGTTTTAGTAACAAAGAATTTACATTTCAGGGAGGTTGGGAGGTTCTAGGGAGGATTGGTGTCCTCAGAGGTCCAAGTGGGTGCTTGAACGTAGGGAGTTGGTTCTTCCTTCTAGTTGGTGCTAGAGAAACTAGGGAGTTGGTGCTTCCTTCTAGTTGGTGCTAGAGAAACCAGGGGGTTGGTGCTTCCTTCTAGTGGGTGCTAGAGAAAATAGAGAGTTGGTGCTCTCAGCAAGTTGCATCTTGCAAAAACAGAGGTTGTAGCCTCACAATGAGTTGGTGCTAATATGTATGATAATGTAAAGAATGTAGATAATACTTATCATATAAAGGAAAAGAGGTTTTTACTCTATATGGGTTTCCTCAGGAATTATCTGTCTCTGTCTTTCTCATATATGTGATTGATGTTGAATGTTCCTTTGTTTATTTCTCTGCATTATTGTGATCATCAATGAGTGCCTTGTAAAGATTTTAAAAGAAGCATAATTGTTTAAGCATGGTAACAAATGATTCACCCCCCCTCTCAGTTGTCTAACAATTGGTATCAGAGCCAGCCCCTTTTTATATAAGGGTAGATCCTAGAGATTAAACATGTCAAGCCATGAAGGAAATTCAACCAATAAGGCCCCTATGTTCAATGGAGCAAACTTTGCCTTCTGGAAAGTTAGAATGAGAACCTACATAATGTCTTTAGGTGCAGATGTATGGGATGTGGTAGATACTGGTTATGTAAAGTCAGTCGTGCTAGCCAATAAGGATGACAAACTAGAATTTAGCTTCAATGCTAAGGCTATGAATGCTATCTTGAGCGGGCTTGCAGAAGTAGAATTCGTAAAATTTATGCACCTAGGAATTGCCAAAGAAATGTGGGACAAACTCATTAGCAGTTATGGGGGTAATGAGAAGGTAAAGTATGCAAAGCTTCAAACCTACAGAATACAGTTTGAACAACTGCAGGTGAAGGAATATGAAACTATTGGAAAATACTTTCAGAGAGTATAAGAAATGGTAAATGCAATGAAGTCACTTGGTGAAACAATTGGGGAACCTTATTTAGTTCAAAAAATCTTGAGATCTCTCCCAGATAGGTTCAATCCGAAGGTCTCTTCTATAGAAGAACTTAATGATCTAAAAACCTTGCAGTTTGATCAACTTCTAGGAACATTGACTGCATATGAAATGAGAATAGTTAAAGATAAACCCACCTCCAAAGAAGCATCATTTAATGCAGATAAGAATGAGGATTCTGAGCCCGATGAAATTGAAGAAAAATTTGTGCAGAGACTGAAGAAGGGATCAGGCAAATACAAAGGTAAACTGCCTTTCAAATTCTTTAACTGTGGTAGGATAGGTCATTTTGCAAATAAATGTCCCCACAAAGGAAAGTATCAGACTTGTGATGATGAGGAGAAATACAAACACAGGAATTTCTTTAAAGAGAATAACTTTAAGAAGAAAAGTCTTTGTGCAAAGAATGATGATGATCCTTCAGATGATGAAGACAATGATTCATCTATTGAATATAAAATAAATGACTTCATATTTGTGGCCAAAGAGGACTATGACAATAATAGCATAGGGAGTGATGTTAATGAAGAAGAATTTGTGGTTGACATGGAAGGAGAACTGATGAGTGCATTGGAAGAGATTGACAGATTAAGAATGAAGAACAGAAAGCAAAGACAATTGTTGATACAGTTCGAGAAAGACAATAAAGAACCTGATGAAGACCTTGTCCTACTAAAAGTAGAATTGGAAGAGGCAAAAAAAATCGAAGAGATTCTGAAACAACATCTATCAGAAAAGAAGGCAAGATGTGAATCATTAGAACAAGAAATAGTGAAAACAAGGAAAGAAATGGAGAAGTTTCAAGCCTTGTATAATCATAATCTATCAAATATCAAAGCCTCAGAAGTATTAGCCTCCATTCTGAATCAACAAAGGAATCCAAAGCTCAAAATTGGTTTGGGTTATGAAGAGGGATCAAGCAGTGGAAAGCCAGGAAATGAAGAACCCATCAAGTTTGTCAAAAGTAAAACTAATGACAATAACAAACCTGCAGAAATAAAGGAAGACAATCATCCGTCTAGGATGAGTAAAGAAAAAGGTGTCAGGAATGAATCTGTAGAATGAAGAAATAATGCACTCTCTACTGAAAGACATCATCAGCAAGAAAGAAATCGATTTGCTCAAAGAAGACAACCATTTTCCAGGTACAAAGAATTTTTCTATGGCTATTGTTTCTACTGTTCTAACTTTGGTCACAAAGCTATAAATTTTTCCTTAAGACTTAGACATGAGCAATTAAGATTTCAAAGGAATACATACTTCCCAGAACAAATAATGATACAGTCAAGTAATAATCCTTCACGGACTGCAAATTGCCAAATTAAGTCTGGACACATACAACTAAGGAGGCCAAGAAATAATCAACAGTCAACAAGTAGGAAACACTGCAACAATAAGTTTGAATTACTGAATAATGAGGTTGAATGCTACACCTGTCATAACTTTGGACATAAATCTATTGACTGTTGGTTAAGGAACTATGAACCAGATTCTAAATACCCTATTGAAAATGTCAAGTTTTGGAAGAAGAAGGAAAGTAACAAGTGTGGATTAGTATTGTCTGCTCAAAGAAAAATGAACCCTTGGTATATAGACAGTGGATGCTCCAAACACATGACGGGAGACAAAGGAAAGTTTCTATCTCTAAGTGAAAGCAAATCAGGAAGCGTAACCTTTGGAAATGATGCTCCAGGGAAAATGAAAGGCAAAGGGATGGTGAGCTTAAGTAATGGAAAAGGAAAAGCCCAAGATGTTCTACACATGGATGGGTTGAAACATAATCTTCTGAGTGTAAGTCAAATGTGTGACAGAGGATGCGAGGTGTTGTTCACGTCCAAGGACTGCAAGATAAAGTCTGTAAACTCAGTACAAGTGGTGGCCAAAGGCATAAGGACAGAAAATAATGTATATGTGCTGAAAGAAAATAGAGAAGAATGTCATCTAAGCAAACATGATGAAAGCTGGTTATCGCATAGGAGAATTGGACATCTAAACTTTGACCACTTAATCAAACTCAAAAACCTCGAGGCAGTAAAATATCTTCCGAGAATATCAAAGCCCCAAGAATCAATGTGTAAACCCTGTCAAGTAGGGAAGCAAAACAGGACACAGTTTAAGTCCAAGAGCTTTACTTCAAAAGAGAAACCACTCCAACTAGTTCATATGGATTTATGCGGAACATCAAGACAGGAAGGCACAGGGAAAGAAAACTACTTCATGTTGATTATTGATGATTACTCTAGACTTACATGGGTTTCCTTTCTCAAATAAAAAGTTGAAGCATTTAAGAAGTTTAAAACATTTAAGGCTTTAATAGAGACTCAAACAAGAAAAAGGTTAAAGGCAGTAAGATCAGATTGGGGAGGAGAGTTTATGTCAAGAGACTTCAAGGAATTCTGCGATGAACATGGGATCAAGAGAGAATACAGAATCCCAAGAACTCCACAACAAAATGGAGTTGTTGAGAGGCAAAACAGAATAGTGTAGGAAATGGCCAGGTCAATGATGAATGAGAAGAACATTGGTCAAACCTACTGGGTAGAAGCAATACACACAGCAGTCCATGTGCTTAACAAAGCCCACCTCAGACCACAAAGTGACAAGACCCCTTATGAATTATGGTTTGGAAGACCTACCTCAATCAAACACTTCAGAGTCTTTGGGAGTAAATGTGACATAAAGAATAATGATGAGAACCCCGACAAATATGATGATAGGGCTGATGAAGGTATCTTCTTAGGGTATGCTACAAACAGTAAAGGATATAGATGCTATAATAAGAGGCTTCATAAAATGGTTGACTGTATTGATGTAAACATTGATGAAGGAATCCCAACAAGAGAGGTATACAGTAATGAGTCTTCTACAGAATACACAGCTAAAGCTAAAGATGAACAAGTCCAATAATCAGAAAACAAAGACTCTGAATTAGATGAAGACTCAAACAGAATCAAATCAATAGTCAACTACAAATTCCTCCTCCAAAATCGTTCAAAAGAATTATCCTCCAAGTCAGATAATTGGAGAAAAATACAAAGGTGTACAAACTAGGAGAAAGCTAATCAAAACCACAGAACAATCTCATATAGCTCTCATATCCATGTTGGAACCCAAGAATTTTAATTAAGCCATCAAAGATGATCACTGGGTTAAAGCAATGAATGAAGAACTTGATCATATTGAGAAAAACAATACATGGGAGATGGTTCAAAGACCTGAAGGTAAAAACGTCATTGGCTCCAAATGGATATTTAATAATAAGTTGAATGAGCAAGGACAAGTTATCAGGAACAAAGCGAGGTTAGTCTGTAAAGGCTATGCTCAGATAGAAGGACTGGATTTTGATGAAACATTTGCGCCCATGGAAAGATTAGAAGCTATCAGAATGTTTCTTGCCTATGCTTGTCATAAAAGGTTTAAAGTATACCAAATGGATGTCAAGTCAGCCTTTCTCAATGGAGATTTAAGTGAAGAAGTCTATATGGAACAACCAGAGGGTTTCAAATTGTCTGATAACCCTGACTTAGTATGCAAACTGAAGAAAGCTTTATATGGTTTAAAACAAGCCCCTCGAGCCTGGTATCACAGACTGGATACGTATCTCAAAGACAAAGGGTTCAAGAGAGGAACAACTGACAACAATCTATATATTAAAACAAAGGATATTGATTTGCTCATCGTATTGGTCTATGTAGATGACATCATCTTTGGATGTAATAAGGATTCACTGGTACAATGGTTTGCTTCTTCCATGGAGTCTGAATTTGAAATGTCATTGATAGGGGAACTGTCATTTTTTCTTGGTCTACAAATTACTCAGAGGCCCGAAGGAATGTTCATTTCTCAAGAAAAATATCTAAGAGAAATGATGAAAAGGTTTCAAATGGAAGATTCTAAACCTGTGGGTACACCTATGGTAACTAGATGTAAATTAAGCAAGGATGATGATTCACCTGATGTTGATCAAAGATCATATCGATCAATGATAGGAAGCCTGTAGTACATCACAACATCTCGCCCAGACATAATGCATGTTGTAGGAATGGTAGGAAGATATCAGGCTGCACCCAGATAGAGTCATTTGCAAGATGTCAAAAGAATTTTCAGGTATTTAAAAGAAACAATGAATTATGGTCTGTGGTATCCCATAAATCAAAATCTTCAGTTGACTGCTTATTCAGATGCAGGTTGGGCAAACTGTGTTGATGAGAGAAAAAACACCAGTGGAGGAGAATTCTTCCTGGGTGACTCCTTAGTAGCCTGGCTTAGTAAAAAGCAAGGTTCCACTTATTTATCAACCATAGAGGAAGAGTACATTACTGCTGCTACCTGTTGCACTCAGGTATTATGGATGATTCAGACACTTGCAGACTTATATGTAAAATAAACTGCACCGATCTCAATTCATTGTGATAACACGAGTGCCATCAGTGTGTCCAAAAATCCTGTATTCCACTCCAAGACCAAGCATATTTCCATAAAATATCATTTTCTGAGAGAACAGTTCACCAATCAGACTGTTCAGGTCCATTACATTCCCACTACAGAACAAATTGTAGACATATTTACTAAACCCCTAGCCAAGACACCTTTTGAATATCTCAGACAGAAGTTGGGTGTCATTACGTTTCACACGTAAAAGAGTCCATCTTGTTAGGGGGAGTTTTATATTGTTTGAATATCTAATGCCTCCTAAAATTACTGCAACAACTTAGGGAGAGCATGTCACTTCTTTGACATTGATGTCAAAGGGGGAGAAAAGAATTCGGATGTCTTAGTTGCCATCAATGACAAAGGGGGAGATTCTTGGCATGTCTTACAGATAGCGTATTCTTGTCATTGATGGAAAGTACAATAGGGATGATGGCTTGAGAACAACAATGATGATCAACAACGCAGTGATAATTGGGGAAGAGCAACAACCATGATCGTTGGATCAACAATTCATAATTTTTGATGGCTATCAGATCTCGATGTAGACAAGAAGAGTGCGTTGAAGAGGAGGACAGACCTCAGGCGTTAGATCCAAGCACGGGATCCGATCATCGTTGGATCAAGGAGAAGCTGCACGTTCTTTAAAGTGCAAGGAGTAGCAGGCTCACAAAATCCCAAAAGAAGGAGGACCGTCCATCTTCATGCAGGACATGTGGGGAAATATCATCATTTTGCTGACTGGAGATTCAAAGGAACAATGTTCCCTAACCTCTCGAAATCGCGACTTAATCTGAGCCATCAGATCAAGGTTTGATCTGGACCGTTGATCCCAGTCCATTTCGGAGTTTCGCAGATCGAGAGTTGGATATGTCAAGGAATATCAACCACAGGAATCCCGAAATCGCGATATGAGAAATCACGACTTAATATGAGCCATCAGATCAATGTTGAATCTGGACCATTGATCCCAGTCCATTTCGGAGTTTCACGGATCGAGAGCTGGAGATGTCAAAGAATACACAGGAATCCAAAAATCACGATATGCGAAATCGTGACTTAATCGCAACCGTCAGATCAAGATGTGAACTAGACTGTTGATCCGACTCCATTTCAGAGTTTTGCGGATCGGGACTTTGAAGTGAAAAGAACACTGAACATCAAGCATGTCGAAAATTGTGAAATGCGAAATCACAAAATGATCTGAACCATCAGATCAAGTGTTGATCAGGACCGTTGATCCCACAACATTTCGGGGTTTCGGGGATCACGACTTGGAGAGGCAAGAACTCAATGCAACCAGAGTGTCAAAATCGTAATTCAATCACAACCATTGAATCAAGATCAGATCTGGACCGTTGATCCAACTCCATATCGGATTTTCGCAAATCGCGACATGGAGAGGCAAGAACTCAATGCAACAAGAGTGTCGAAATCACGATATGCGAAATCGTGATTCAATAGCAGCCGTTGAATCAAGATTAGATCTGGACCATCGAATCATAGGACATGTGGCAAGCGATCGAAATTTCACTGACTTGGGGTCAACAGGGCATAGTGTTGAAATTCATGAAATAAGAAAGCACAAAAGCACTTTATGCATAAGCGTGTGGTCATATCCATTGGTCACATCGATGGAAGATGGAGGTAGAAGATAGAGGTGCTATGATTGGCCACACAAATGCCGAAATGAATGCAATATCTCATGAAGCCAATCCAACGATGCAAGTGAATTTAAAGAAAGATCGGAGGGCTACAATAGCACGATATAGTGTAACTGCCAGAAACCACTGATGGTTTCTGCCAGAGGACTCGAAGACACTTCGGGATGACTGACAGAGGAGGTGAAGAGTATCTGGGAATCTTCAAGAGGGATGAAGATGTTCATGGAGGCAATTGACAACTAATGAGAATTGAGGTCGATAACTGAAACAGAGAAGGTGAGCTCATTTGTTACAGAGAAGACGAAGAGTCTCAAACTGCGAGAGAGGCTAAGGAATCTCGGCATAACATACAGTGATGCTGGATGCGCAGGGTGAACCACCATAGAAGCTGAAGAGTCACGATGATGATCAGACAGAGCACTCGAGTTGTGGAGCAATTTGACATGGAGTGAGGATGCAGAAGCATTGCGAATATTGCATGCACAAAGACAACATAGAGTATAATAAGGTGCAACAAAGAAGAGATTTGTTGTTGTCGTTGTGGAGGAGAATTCAGGTGTGTGCAAGGAGGAAGAGCGCAGGAATAGAAATGCACAGTAGAGGAATGGTGCATTGAAGGGATATGGCACAGAGAGCATAAAAGTCTGAAGAAAAGAAAGTGCAAGGGGTGTGCAAAAGACACTGATGTAGACAGGGCAGAGCAGTGTAACATAATAGAGACAAGGCTGGTAAGCCATTGAATAACTCTATATCACTGTAATAAGTTTTAGTAACAAAGAATTTACATTTCAAGGAGGTTGAGAGGTGCTAGGGAGGACTGGTGTCCTCAGAGGTCCAAGTTCGTGCTTGAACGTAGGGAGTTGGTGCTTCCTTCTAGTTGGTGCTAGAGAAACTAGGGAGTTGGTGCTTCCTTCTAGTTGGTGCTAGAGAAATCAGGGGGTTGGTGATTCCTTCTAGTGGGTGCTAGAGAAAATAGAGAGTTGGTGCTCTCAGCAAGTTGCAGCTTGCAAAAACAGAGGTTGTAGCCTCACAATGAGTTTGTGCTCATATGTATGATAATGTAAAGAATGTAGATAATACTTATCATATAAAGGAAAAGAGGTTTTTACCCTGTATGGGTTTCCTCGGGAATTATATGTCTTTTTCTTTCTCATATATGTGACTGATGCTGAATGTGCCTTTGTTTATTTCTCTGCATTATTGTGATCATCATTGAGTGCCTTGTAAAGATTTTAAAAGAAGCATAATTGTTTAAGCACGGTAACAACTGATTCACCCCTCCCTCTCAGTTGTCTAACAAATGGTATCAGATCCGGCCCCTTTTTATCTAAGGGTAGATCCTAGAGCTTAAACATGTCAAGCCATGAAGGAAATTCAACCAATAAGGCCCCTATGTTCAATGGAACAAACTTTGCCTTCTGGAAAGTTAGAATGAGAACCTACATAATGTCTTCAGGTGCAGATGTCTGGGATGTGGTAGATACTAGTTATGTAAAGCCAGTTGTGCTAGCTAATAAGGATAACAAACTAGAATTTAGCTTCAACGCTAAGGCTATGAATGTTATCTTGAGTGGGATTGCAGAAGAAGAATTTGTAAAAGTTATGCACCTAGGAACTGCCAAAGAAATGTGCGACAAACTCATTAGCAGTTATGAGGGTAATGAGAAGGTAAAGGATGCAAAGCTTCAAACCTACAAAATACAGTTTGAACAGCTGAATATGAAGGAAGATGAAACTGTTGGAAAATACTTTCTGAGAGTATAAGAAATGGTAAATGCAATGAAGGCACTTGGTGAAACAATTGGGGAACCTTCTTTAGTTCAGAAAATCTTGAGATCTCTCCCAGATAGGTTCAATCCGAAGGTCTCTACTATAGAAGAACTTAATGATCTAAAAACCTTGCAGTTTGATCAACTTCTAGGAACATTGAATGCATATGAAATGAGAATAGTTAAAGATAAAACCACCTCCAGAGAAGCATCATTTAAAGCAGACAAGAATGAGGATTCTGAGCCCGATGAAATTGAAGAAAAATTTGTGAAGAGACTAAAGAAGGGATCAGGAAAATACAAAGGTAAACTGCCTTTCAAATGCTTTAACTGTGGTAGGATAGGTCATTTTGCAAATAAATGTCCCCACAAAGGAAAGGATCAGACTTGTGATGATGAGGAGAAATACAAACACAGGAATTTCTTTAAAGAGAATAACTTTAAGAAGAAAAGTCTTTGTGCAAACAATGATGATGATCCTTCAGATGATGAAGACAATGATTCATCTATTGAAGATAAACTAAATTACTTCATACTTATGGCCAAAGAGTACTATGACAATAATAACACAGGGAGTGATGTTAGTGAAGAAGAAGTTGTGGTTGACATGGAAGGAGAACTTATTAGTGCATTGGAAGAGATTGACAGATTAAAAATCAAGAACAGAAAACAAAGACAATTGTTGATACAGTTCGAGAAAGACAGTAAAGAAACTGATGAGGACCTTGTCCTACTAAAAGTATAATTGGAAGAGGCAAAGAAAATCGAAGAGATTATGAAATAATAGCTATCAGAAAAGAAGGCAAGATGTGAATCATTAGAACAAGAAGTAGTGAAAACAAGGAAAGAAATGGAGAAGTTTCAAGCCTTGTATAATCAGAATCTGTCAAGTATCAAAGCCTCAGAAGGATTAGCCTCCATTCTAGGGATGATTTTAAGGATGGAAATTTATATTGAAATGTAGAAACCTTGACGAATCTTACTAATCCTTCATATTCCAACTATAAATGATTGGCGATATTTTTGTAAAAAAATTCAAATTTATAAGGATTTTATATAACTTTTATAAAATTTTGGCAATTTTTAAGGTAAAATAATTTTATCCTATAGAATTTGGGAGGATCATTTTTAAAATAGTGAATCTCGTTTTTGGAAAAACCATGGAAAATTAGCCCATGAGCGAAATTTAGCTCCTAAAATCATCTCTGCTCCTTTCTGAATCAGCAAAGGAATCCAAAGCTGAAAACTGGTTTGGGTTATGAAGAGGGATCAAGCAGTGGGAAGCCAGGAAATGAAGAACCCATCAAGCTTGTCAAAAGTACAACAAATGACAATAACAAACTTGTAGAAATAAAGGAAGACAATCAGCCACCCAGGACGAGTAAAGAAAAAGGTGCCAGGAATGAATCTGTAGAATGAAGAGACAATGTACTCTCTACTGAAAGACATCATCAACAAGAAAGAAATCAATTTTCTCAAAGAAGACAACCATTTTCCAGGTACAAAGAAATTTTCTATGGATATTGTTTCTATTGTTCTAACTTTGGTCACAAAGTTGTAAATTGTTCCTTAAGACTTAGACATGAGCAATTAATATTTCAAAGGAATAAATACTTCCCACAATAAAGAATGATACAGTCAAGTAATAATCCTTCACGGACTGCAAATTTCCAAATTAAGTCTGGACACATACAACTAAGGAGGCCAAGAAATAATCAACAGTCAACAAGTAGGCAACACTGCAACAATAAGTTTGACTTATTGAATAATGAGGTTGAATTCTACACCTATCATAACTTTGGACATAAATCTATTGACTGTCAATTAAGGAACTATGAACCATAATCTAAATCCCCTGCTGAAAATGTCAAGTTTTGGAAGAAGAAGGAAAGTAACAAGTGTGGATTAGTATTGTCTGCTCAAAGAAAAATGAACCCTTGGTATATAGACAGTGGATTCTCCAAACACATGACAGGAGACAAAGGCAAGTTTCTATCTCTAAGTGAAAGAAAATCAGGAAGCATAACCTTTGGAAATGATGCTCTAGGGAAAATAAAAGGCAAAGGGATGGTGAGCTTAAGTAATGGAAAAGGAAAAGCCCACGATGTTCTACTTGTGGATGGGCTGAAACATAATTTTCTCAGTGTAAGTCAAATGTGTGATAGATGATGCGAGGTGTTGTTCACATCCAAGGACTGCAAGATAAAGTCTGTAAACTCAGTACAAGTGGTGGCCAAAGGCATAAGGACAAAAAATAATGTATATGTGCTGAAAAAAAATAGAGAAGAATGTCATCTAAGAAAACATGATGAAAGTTGGTTATGGCATAGGATACTTGGACATCTAAACTTTGACCACTTAATCAAACTCAAAAACCTCGAGGCAGTAAAAGATCTTCCGAGAATATCAAAGCCCCAA
>ML789114.1:330358-341552 GCA_009831015.1 Picea engelmannii | reverse complement strand
AAGAACTCCACAACAAAATGGAGTTGTTGAGAGGCAAAACAGAACAGTGCAGGAAATGGCCAGGTCAATGATGAATGAGAAGAACATTGGTCAAACCTACTGGGTAGAAGCAATACACACAACAGTCCATGTGCTTAACAAAGTCCACCTCAGACCACAAAGTGACAAGACCCCTTATGAATTATGGTTTGGAAGACCCGCCTCAATCAAACACTTCAGAGTCTTTGGGAGTAAATGCTACATAAAGAATAATGATGAGAACCTCGGCAAATATGAGGATAGGGCTGATGAAGGTATCTTCTTAGGGTATGCTACAAACAGTAAAGAATATATATGCTATAATAAGAGGCTGCATAAAATGGTTGACTGTATTGATGTAAAAATTGATGAAGGAATCCCATCAAGAGAGGTATACATTAATGAGTCTTCTACAGAAGACACAGCTAAAGCTGAAGATGAACAAGTCCAAGAATTAGAAAATGAAGACTCTGAATCAAATGAAGACTCAGACACTCAGACATATTCAAATCAGCAGTCAACTACAAATTCCTCCTCCAGAATCATTCAAAAGAATCATCCTACAATTCAGATAATTGGAGAAAAAGACAAAGGTGTACAAACCAAGAGAAAGCTAATCAAAACCATAGAACAATCTCATATAGCTCTCATATCCATGCTGGAACCCAAGAATTTTAATTAAGCCAACAAAGATGACCACTCGGTTAAAGCAATGAATGAAGAACTTGATCAGATTGAGAAAAACAATACCCGGGAGATGGTTCAAAGACCTGAAGGTAAAAACATCATTGGCTCCAAATGGATCTTTAAGAATAAGTTGAATGAGCAAGGACAAGTTATCAGGAACAAAGCGAGGTTAGTCTGTAAAGGCTATGCTCAGATAGAAGGACTGGATTTTGATGAAACGTTTGCGCCCATAGCAAGATTAGAAGCTATCAGAATGTTTCTAGCCTATGCTTGTCATAAAAGGTTTAAAGTCTACCAAATGGATGTCAAGTTAGCCTTTCTCAATGGAGATTTAAGTGAAGAATTCTATATGGAACAACTAGAGGGTTTCAAATTGTCTAATAACCCTGACTTAGTATGCAAACTGAAAAAATCTTTATATGGTTTAAAACAAGCCCCTCGAGCCTGGTATCATAGACTGGATACGTATCTCAAAGACAAAGGGTTCAAGAGAGGAACAACTGACAACAATCTATTTATTAAAACAAAGGATATTGATTTGCTCATCGTACTGGTCTATGTAGATGAAATCATCTTTGGATGTAATAAGGATTCACTGGTACAATGGTTTGCTTCTGCCCTGGAGTATGAATTTGAAATGTCTATGATAGGAGAACTGCCATTTTTTCTTGGTTTGCAAATTACTCAGAGGCTCTAAGGAATGTTCATTTCTCAAGAAAAATATCTAAGATAAATGTTGAAAAGGTTTCAAATGGAAGATTCTAAACCTGTGGGTACACCTATGGTAACTGGATGTAAATTAATCAAGGATGATTATTCACTTGATGTTGATCAAAGCTCATATCGATCAATGATAGGAAGCCTATTGTAAATCATAGCATCTCACCCAAACATAATGCATGATGTAGGAATGGTAGGAAGATATCAGGCTGCACCCAAACAGAGTCATTTGCAAGTTGTCAAAAGGATTTTCAGGTATTTAAAAGAAACAATGACTTATGGTCTGTGGTATCTAGAAATCAAAATATTCAGTTGACTGCTTATTCAGATGCAGATTGGGCAAACTGTGTTGATGAAAGAAAAAACACCAGTGGAGGAGCATTCTTCTTGGGTGAATCCTTAGTAGTCAGGCTTAGTAAAAAGAAAGGTTCCATTTATTTATCAACCACAGAGGCAGAGTACATTGCTGTTGCTACCTGTTGCACTCAGGTATTATGGATGATTGATACACTTGCAGACTTAGAGGTAAAATACACTGCACCGATCCCAATTGATTGTGATAACATGAGTGCCATCAGTGTGTCTAAAAATCTTGTATTCCACTCCAAGACCAAGAATATTCCCATAAAATATCATTTTCTGAGAGAGATATCACCAATTAGACTGTTCAGGTCCATTACATTCCCACTATAGAACAAATTGCAGACATCTTTACTAAACCCCTAGCCAAGACACCTTTTGAATATCTGAGACAGAAGCTAGTTGTCATTTCATTTCACACCTAAAAGAGTCCATATTGTTAGGGGGAGTTTTGTATTTTTTGAATATATAATGCCTCCTAAAATTACTGCAACAGCTCAGGGGGAGAATGTCTCTTCTTTGACATTGATGTCAAAGGGGGAGAAAAGAATTCGGGTGCCTTAGTTTCCATCAATGACAAAGGGGGAGATTGTTGGCATGTATTACATGCAACTTATGCTTGTCATTTATGGAAAGTACAATAACGATGATGGCTTGAGAAAAACAATGATGATCAACAGCGCAGTGATAATTGGGGAAGAGCAGCAACCGTGATCATTGGATCAACAATTCAGAATTTTCGATGGCTGTCAGATCTCAATGTAGACAAGAAGAGCGCGCTGAAGAGGAGGACAGATCTCAGGCATTAGATCTAAGTGCGGTATCGGACCATCGTTGGATCAAGGAGAACCTGCATGTTCTTTAAAGTGCAAGGAGTAGCGGGCTCAGAAAATCCCAAAAGAAGAAGGACCGTCCATCTTCAGGCAGGACACGTGGGGAAAGCTCTCCATTTCACTGACTGGAGATTCAAAGGAACGGGGTTCCCTAACCTCTCTAAATCACGACTTAATCTGAGTCGTCAGATCAAAGTTTGATATGGACCGTTGATCCCAGTCCATTTCGGAGTTTCACAGATCGAGAGTTGGAGATGTCAAGGAATATCAACCACAGGAATCCCGAAATAGAGATATGCAGAATCGCGACTGAATCTAAGCCATCAGATCAAGGTTGAATCTGGACCGTTGATCCCATTCCATTTCGGAGTTTCGCGGATTGAGAGTTGGATATGTCAAAGAATATTAACCACAGGAATCCTGAAATTGCGATATGCAAAATCGTGACTTAATCGCAACCGTCGGATCAAGATGTGATCTGCACCATTGATCCGAATCCATTTCGAAGTTTCACGGATCAGGACTTTGAAGTGACAAGAACACTGAACATCAAGTATGTCGAAAATCGTGAAATGCGAAATCGCGAAATGATCTGAACCGTCAGATCAAGTGTTGATCAGAACCATTGATCCCACGCCATTTCGGGGTTTCGAGGATCGCGACTTGGAGAGGAAAGAACTCAATGCAACAAGAGTGTCAAAATCACGATATGTGAAATCACAATTCAATCCCAGCCATTGAATCAATATCAGATCTAGACCATTGATCCAACTCCATATCGGAGTTTCGCAAATCACAACATGGAGAGGCAAGAACTCAATGAAACAAGAGTGCCGAAATCGCGATATGAGAAATCGCGATTCAATCGCAACTATTGAATCAAGATTATATTTGGACCATCGAATCACAGGACATGTGGCAAGCGATTGAAATTTCACTGACTTGGGGTCAACAGAGCATAGTGTTGAAATTCACGAAATAAGAAAGCACAAAAGCACTTTATGCATAAGCGCGTGGTCATAGCCATTGGTCACATTGATGGAAGATGGAGGTAGAAGCTATAGGTGCTAATCTTGGCCACAGAATGCTGAAACAAATGCAAGATCTGATGAAGCCAGTCCAATGGTGAAGGTGAATTTGAACAAAGATCGGAGGGCTACTGTAGCACGATACAGTGTAACTGCCAGAAACCACTGATGGTTTTTTCTAGAGGACTCAAAGACACTTCGGGATGACTGACAGAGGAGGTGAAGAGCCTCTGGGAATCTTCAAGATGGATGAAGATGTTCATGGAGGCAATTGATAGTTGATGAGCATTGAGGTCGATAACTGAAACAGAGAAGGTGAGCTCGACTGTTACAGAGAAGATGAAGAGTCTCAAACTACGAGAGAGGCTGAGGAATCTCGGCATAACATACAGTGATGCTGGATGCGTGGAGTGAACCACCAAAGACGCTGAAGAGTCACGATGATGATCGAACAGAGCACTCGAGTTGTGGAGGAATTTGGCACGGAGTGAGCATGCAGAAGAATTGTGAATATTACATGCACAAAGACAACAGAGACTATAAGAAGGTGCAACAAAGAAGAGATTTGTTTGTGTCACTGTGGAGGAGAATTCAGGTGTGTGCAAGGAGGTAGAGCGCAGGAACAAAAATGCATAGTAGAGGAATGGTGCATTGAAGGGATATGGCACAGAGAGCATAAAAGGATGAAGAACAGAAAGTGCAAGGGGTTTGCAGAAGATACTGATGCAGACAGGGTAGAGCAGTGTAACAGAACAACGACAAGGCTGGTAAGCCATTAAATAACTCTATATCACTGTAATAAGTTTTAGTAACAAATAATTTACATTTCAGGGAGGTTGGGAGGTGCTAGGGAGGACTAGTGTCCTTAGAGGTCCAAGTGGGTGCTTGAACGTAGGGAGTTGGTGCTTCCTTCTAGTTGGTGCTAGAGAAACTAGGGAGTTGGTGCTTCCTTCTAGTTGGTGCTAGAGAAACTAGGGGGTTGGTGCTTCCTTCTAGTGGGTGCTAGAGAAAATAGAGAGTTGGTGCTATCAACAAGTTGCAGCTTTCAAAAACAAAGGTTGTAGCCTCACAATGAGTTGGTGCTCATATGTATGATAATGTAAAGAATGTAGATAATACTTATCATATAAAGGAAAAGGGGTTTTTACCCTGTATGGGTTTCCTCGGGAATTATCTGTCTCTGTCTTTCTCATATATGTGACTGATACTGAATCTGCCTTTGTTTATTTCTCTACATTATTGTGATCATCATTGAGTGCCTTGTAAAGATTTTAAAAGAAGCATAATTGTTTAAGTACGGTAACAACTGATTCACCCCCCCCTCTCAGTTTTCTAACACTAGCTAACCAAAATAAACCTCTCCTCAATAAGATTATCTCTGAAAATCAAGGATGTTTCCTTTAGCATCATAACATCATCAAGAACATCCTTCTTGTCCAAGAGGCAATTCATTCTAGAAGAATCAGAAACGAAAAAGGTTTTGTAGTTAAAATGGACATGGAAAACCCTTTTGATAGGGTATGACATTCCTTCCTTATTGTTGTTCTTTATAAATTTGGTTTTGCTAATGAGTTTGTGTCCTTGGAACGATCCTGCATTGGAAATCCTTGGATTGCCCCTCTCATTAATGAAAGACAAGACAAATTCTTTAAAATCAATAGAGGTATCAGTTTGATTCAATGGGACAATAGTAGCAACATAGAACCAACCACAATAGTAATTAGTGGCAAATGTTTTCTTAATTAATGTAATCAGTGTCTGAAGTAGTATTTGGGTTTGTTAAAATCATACTATGCATAACCAACTATAGAACATACTATAGAACATGGTAAACATAATTTAAGCCAGTGTGTTTAGAAGCCCCAACCTTGCCACTCGATGGTCACTATTTTGGTTACGATTACAATATGTGATAAAATTGATGGATCTTGTTGTGCTTCTGGATTTAAGATCATCCATTAAAGGTTATTTTTATGAGATCCTTGTGTGTTAGATAGGTTAAGTTGTATGATCAAGTTTTGAACACATTCAATATCGAGACCACCTTCCTAGAAGATGGTGGTAGGTCCATAGATTGGTTTATTACTTGATAACTTTTATGGTGGAAGCCCCCACTAACCGAGTTTGTCAATATTGTTGATCTTGCAAGTTCGTTAATCATGGTCAGAGGTGTTTATGTTTTAAATAAATGAAATGGGAAGCTCTAGAGTGTGAAGAAAAGAAGAGCCAAAACTCGGAAGTTCAAAGTGTGTGCAAGTGTTGAGGAAGACAAGTCACACTATGTGACTTATATAAATGCATTTTGTATCATAAGCCTTGTAAAGAGCGATAAATGTTGTAATGAATGTAATGTAAGCATTAAGGGAGGGTCTTGGAAATAATGCTTATATTAGTAATTAGTTGGAGTTTGTTTGAGTCTATTGAGAGATTTTCTCAACAAAGGTGTCTAAGGTTTAAAATAAGTTGGATGTGACAATAGATCCATAAATGTATTTATATTGCGTGAATTAGTAATAAAAAACAAGTTGTGTGTGCAATTGTATTTTCTAAATATGGGATATATGAAAATACTTTTAATAATCTCTAAAATGAATGAAGAAAATAACAATGGATATCGAGTACTAAAGCTTACTTTGCTATGGCATATGCATGACATTTTTTTATTCCATGGTATTTTGCTATGGCATATGCATGACATTTTTTTAGTCCATGGTTTTGAAGAAAGTTGAAGTGCAATATGATCGGGTTCTCCAAGGGACACCAAGAAGATTGGCATCTTTTTGCACGATCGCTTAACTAGAGTGTTTTCTGCAGCATAAACCTCACATGAAGGTCGAAGATGGACTTTTACAATATAATTTTGGGAATAATACTATACCCGTGTAGCAGATGGACTTTTACAATATAATTCTATAATTTAGCATTGGAGGGAATAATACTGTACCGATATAGTAGAGGAATTATATTGAAATGAGCTTCTTTTATTCCGCTCTCCAGTGGGGTCTCCAAAATGTGGAGAGGCGTTGCGTCTCTCCACTCACCGAGGTCGTGCATGTTGAGGCTTATCATGTATGTAAAATATTGGTGACCTCGCTATTGGATTTCTTTGGGAAAGAGCCTAGAAGATAGGGCACGTAAGTTTTAATTGATACCATAAGGTGAATCAATCAATGACATGTAAACTATATATTTTTAGGTTGATAGGAATATATCTATTGATAATTTACAGATTTAATTTTTTTAGTTATAAAAATGGTTTAATATCTTGCACTGCTGAAGCCCCTATATGCTTAAATGGTTTAATATGTTTAGCTTATTTTTTGTCGTCACAAAAAATTAATTGAAAAAATTAATTGAAGAGTAAAATTTTATGAATTATCTTGCTAGCATATCAAAACATAGCGATTAATACTTAGATTCATTAGTGATATTAACTTGATAATAACGGATCGGATTATTTACTTCATGGTTTTTATTGCTTCCCTCCCATTATTTATTGTGCCTAAGGATTTTCCTTCCCCGAGATTTTTAATTGGGAGAGTTATTCTCTAAAGAGTTAAATTTTATGAATTATCTTCCTTGCATATAGCCATTAATATTGAGATTCATTAATGATATTAACTTGATAATAACGGATCAGATTATTTACTGTGCATGGCTTTCATTGCTTCCCTTCAATTATTTACTGTGCCTGGGGATTTTCCTTCCCCGAGAGTTTTAATTGGGAGAGTTATTTTCTAGTTTAAGTAATTACTAGAGGATATCGCTAGACATGTAACAAAAGTAACCAATACATCGACTATAATATATCTAGAACCGTCCAGGATCTAGATATATTATAGTCATTGTTTCAGGATCTTGAACCGTCCACTCGGATGCTGCAATGGATTCGGTCATATTTCTGTTGATAAGCTTCCAAAGTTTATTTTTGGTAAGGTATTTGTATTTAAAAATTATTCGGTTCCTTTCTTTCCATACATTCCACATAAGGATAGCTTGGAAAATTTTCCAAGCTCTGTTAATGAGGCTATTGTTGTAGGGGTTTGCCCTCCAGAGTTATATAGTAGCTACAATATTGTCTCTTTGCAGGTATGTTCTTCTAAATTTGGTGGCTCCTTGGTCCCATAATTGCATTGTGAAATTACATTTTCTTAGGAGATGATCTCGGGTCTCTTTGGATTCATAGTATAGATTGCACCTCAATGGCCTAGTGAATCCTTTTTTAAGGATCTGATCCCAAGTTAGAATGATTATGTTAGCTACCATCCATAAAAATGTTGAAATTTTGGGCCAAAGATATTTGGACTAGATTTTACTCTAGATGGTTCTGATGGGAAGAGGACTCGAGTCGTGCAAAATTTGGTAGGATTTTTGACATTGAATTCTCCATTTCCTTGAAATCCCCATCGAATGATGTCTTCCCCTTCTCTTCTCTCGACCTTCTCTCTTGAAGAATTTTGGAAAGTGACTCCTTGGTCTATTTTTTCCAAAGAACTGGCCATTCCTCTAGAGGTTTCCAGGAGCACATGAGGCTATTCAGAGAGAGGGGAGGGTTTTTCCAGAATTGGTGAAGCCTTTCCCATCCTTCTCTTTCAAGGGTGGTTCTTAGGGTTCAAAAATTATCTTCACCCCATAAAATGGGGAGTTGTTCCCATGCATAATACCAAAATAGGGCCGAAAATCCATTATGGACTTCCCAAAAACAATGAGACCGAACCATCCATTGATTTTGCCAAGCGTTATTCTATATCATCGAGCCCGACCATGTTTCTTCTGCTCGGATTAAGATTTGGGTAGGGATGAGAGGAGTGTATTTACCCTTCCATAATTTGGCCAAAAGGGATGAGAGGAGTGTATTTACCCTTCCATAATTTGGCCAAAAGGGATGAAGGGGAATTGATCCAGCACCACCATAGTTTGGCGACCAATATGGAGCTAGTTAAGAGAGGATCTCCGATACCCACCCCCCGTGATATTTGGGTCCACATAGGGTCTGCCAAGACACTAAGGGACATTTAGGATCTTTAAAGTGACCAACCCAGAGAAAATTTATCTAGAGGGGCCTCATCGACTGAAGGATATTCACCGAGGTTGCTAGGATCAATAATCTATAGACAGGGATAACCAAGAGAACTGAATTTAAGAAAAGGACTTGACCTGGTAGGGACAGAGATCAGTGAGTCCAACTTTAAAGTTTTTCTTCCATTTTAGCCAAGAGGAGCTCTCACAAGGGGTTATGGATCACTTTAGAGAGAAGGTGGGATCCTAAATATTTAGCAGGGAGGGAAGAGATTTGAAATCCTAACATGTTGGCTAATTATCTTTGCACACTGGGGGGGGTATTGAAAAAGAAGAGCTGGGATTTTGCTTGGTTTATAACGGTACCCAAGGATGAGTTGAAGAGGTCAAGATTTGACTTAAACCCCTTCACTTCTTTGATCATTTGGGATCCCATTAGGAAATTTTCATGCACAAACAAAAGGTGTGACATAACCTCTTCCCCTTGTATGAGTTGTATCCCTTTCATCATGCCTTCACTCTTAGCTTGTGAAAGGATCCAACCCAATCCTTCCATGAAGATTATAGAGAGGAAAGCAGATAAGAGATCTCCCTTTCTTAGTCCTCTCAATACATTAAAGGTTATGGTAGGGGATCCATTTAGAAAGATAGAGAAGAAAGCCATTGTAACCAGATTCATGACTCAGGTTACCCATCCTTCTTCAAAACTAAAAGCTAAGAGCATTTTTTTGAGGAAGTCCCAATTCATCCTGTCATACGCTTTGGACAGGTCTAACTTCATCATCATACCCTCTTTTTTGGATATTTTGAGGGAGTGTATCGTTTCATGAGCTACTATGATGCCATCAAGAATTTTTCAGCCTTCAACAAATCCTCCATGTTCCTGAGAGATGATTAGAGGGAAGATTGGTTTAATCCTAGTGGCTACCATTTTAGATATAATTTTATAAATTACTTTGCATAAAGAAATAGGACGATACCTATCTGTAGATATTTCTCCTTTGATATTTGGGATCAGAGTAAGGAAGGTAGCATTGAAAGGTTGAAGAATTCCTTTGGAAGAGAGGGATTCTTTGACCACCTCCTAGATGTCGTTTCCTATAATAGGCCAACCAACTTGGAAAATTTTTGATGTCAATCCATCTGAGCCTGGGGATTTCCCTGAAGCCATACTTTTCACAATATCATCCACTTCTTCAAGGGAGAAAGGTCGAAGCAGAGCGAGTGATTTATCTGGTTTGACCAACCTTGGAATATCTTGGGTGACCTTAGACATGACCTCTTCTCATTTGAACTCAAGTTTCGACAGAAGGTTTTGAAAATTCATTCTCTATGTCCTCCTTCTTTACTTTGGTGATTCCATCTGGAGCTTTGATTTCCACTATGTGATTTATGCTATGCCTTTGTATTAAGGAGTTGTGGAATAACCTGGTGTTTCTATCCCCTTCTTTTAGCAATTGAATCTTGGATTTTTGTTTCCATAGGGTCTCTTCATGTTTCTCTCTTTGAACTAGTTCCTCATTAATCTTGGCCTCTCTCTCTGAGAGGTCATTGGAGAAAATACCTTGAATACCTTGATGTTGAATTTCTTCAATTTCTTGTTCTAGTTATTTTTTCTCCTCAAAGATATTCCCAAAGACTTCTTTATTCCATTTTCTTAAGAATCACCGTATATGTTTCAAACATTGTTGAAATTGGAACATTTTGGTAACATGGATACCTCTTGGTTCTAACCACTAGATATCCATGTTTGACATGAAATCCAGGTGATCTAACCAAAACTTCTCACATCTAAAAGGAGTGAGTGTTTGTTTCTAGAAAGGGGCCCATTCCAAGGCTATAAGACAATGTTCTGAACCTTTAAAAGGAAGGACCTGTACTAATAACCCCTGTTTGTCTATGAAGGACTTTTCTAAAAGAAGGAATCTATCCAGATAGACTGTGATTCTATGCTCTTTTCCTCTTTTTTTGTTCCATGTAAAGATACCATTGCTAGAAGGGACGTCGACTAAGATTATATTTTCTATGAGCTCTTCAAATACTTTACCATCTTGATCAATACCACAAAGACCTCCATGCTTCTCCAAAGGGTTTGTGATCATTTTGAAGTCCCCCTCTCGAGAATCCATAATCGATTTATCATCAAATCTCTTACAATATTTATCTCATCCATGAAAATCCTCTTCGAGTGTGGTGTATTTGGGTCATAGGTGTTAGTGATGTAGCCCTTTTCCCCAAATCTTTTATAATTAAAATTGAGTGTAAGAAGCCTAGAAATGGACGTGAAGTCTTGTATTTGTAAGATATATGGGTCCCAGAGAGTGGTGATGCCTCCCAATGCTCCTTCTATTGCTAACCATTTGGCTTTGCATCGTGGCCAGATTCTTTGCATTATCCTCCTTATATTTCCTTCATCACATTTTGTCTCTTAAGGAGGATTATGTGTGCCTTCAACCTGGAATTTTAGATTTGAGAAATCTCTATTTGGAAGAGCTATTCATTCATCTAATATTCCAAGATGTGATTTTC
>ML789114.1:319592-330272 GCA_009831015.1 Picea engelmannii | reverse complement strand
AACCACTTGTCCATAATCTACCATCAGATCTGTTGTTTCCTCTATCTTCTAGTGGTAGTGTTTATGAACTATTGTTTTCTCTTCTCCTGAGAGTTTCTTGGGGGATTTTATAGGGTTTCTATTGATCCCCATAACCCATGAGGGGGGAGGTTCGGATTCAAAATTATTTTCCTTAACTTTCCCGTTCTCTAGGTATTTTTGAAGCCTTATGGTATGAACTATGGTGAGGCTATTTATTTTTTCTGAGCCATGTATGTCCCTCAACCTTGGTATGTCTAACTCAAATTCCTCTAATTCCATTGCTTGAGATGTGTCCATATTTGATTCCTCTTTGGAATTTGCTCCAGAGTCTAGGGTTTCCTTCATATTTACTTATGTGTCTTCTGGTCCTTTCTCCATTATTTCTTCCTCTTTTTTACACCTCTTGGTCTCATCCTATTTAGGTTCTATGGTTTCCTTTTTTTTTTCCTTGGTTTCCTTCGATTTTTCCTTAGCTGGGGTTTCGCTCGGTTCTCCTTCCAGGACTTGGAAGCTATTACTTGAGTTTTTGTTCAAAGTTGTTCCTAGTTGTTTGAGCTATCTTTGGTCCACCTTTAATTTTTTGGGGATCTTAGTAAACCCCTCTAGATATGTTTCTTCCTTACCCAGAGTCCCTTGGGGAGGGTAATTAAAGGGGCAGTCCCTGAATAAGTGTCCATGAATGTGAAATTTCCAGCATCTAAAAGGAATATGTTCATAGTCTAGGGGTTGAGTCCATTCATAATCCTAATAAGAGACTACGATGGAGTATGGTAAGGCTCTTCTTACATTCATATAAACACATATTCTAGCATAGGAGATATACCTCGATGACTGACGCAAACGGACACCCGGCACATCCGCTTCCACCAGGACCTTCTTCCTCCCTAGGCCCGAGGAGCTAAATTTGTCCTCAAATCCCTTATAGGGACTTTTCTACACCCACAGGATGCTTCTTCAACAATCTCCTTTTGCCTTATCGGGAAATCGACACTCGCGTGATTGCGAGTCCTGCACTCGGGTCTCAAAATTCCCGAAACCCGATGAAATATTCACCTTATGTCTCCCTTGCTTCTGTCGGGAATTTCCCCATCGAGAAATCATTCTTTATGAGGCCGTGAATCACACACCTCATGGATCCCCAATTCCCAAACTCTGATGCCACCTGTCCTCTGCTCACGACAGGACTTGGCTGTCTAACACCTGTTCTCCACTACAAGCCTTAACCCTGTCGGGAAATCATGTGTCGGAGTATCGCGATTTCCGTGGTCGAAGTTCACGGGACTTACAAATACCCGAACTCCGATCTATTAACACATTTCCTCCACTCGACAAGGTGACTGTGTGGTTATCACGTTTCAGGATATCGCGACTTCTCCAGTCATGAGTCTCTCATCATCGAAAACTCTGAAATGTCGAACCCCGATGAATGTGTGGGAACTCTCCTCCACGTCACCCCTCCTTGTTGTGCCATCAGATATCGCAGGATCATGATTTCTATTGCAACAGTTTCTTTGTATGTGGGAACCTCGAAATGCCGAACCCCGACTCCCCGGGATCTCGCGCCACATGTCCCCGTTGCGATCAACGGCTCTGATCCTCTCGGGAAATCACTAATCGTGATTTTTTACTCGAGACCTTTGTCACTGGGAACTCCGATCCTCCGATGAGATGAGTCCCGATGACTCCCCTGCACGCTAAGTCTTAACCCATGCGCAACTTTCCCAGATCTGACGGTTGTCAGAATTTCGCTGGTTCCCTTGATGAATCTTGACCGTCGATTCCTCCTCCTCGAGGATTTTTTCAGAGGACTGAAATGACTAAGTGTCTCTGCTCGAGACTTGTTCTCCAAGCCTGCACCTGTGAACTCTGCTTGACCCTTCCTCGATCAACCCTTCTGTGTTCTCTTTCACGATATTACGAAGGTGTTAAACCTCCTGAGCTTTTCCACTCTGATTCCTTCAGATGGATTCGCGCGTACTCCTCGCGCTCGACGTTCAACAACTTCTCAAGTGTTGAATCCTTCTAACTCTGTGCACTCTCTGCAACAGCAGTCCTTGACTTCCTTTGCTCAGATTAAAAACTGAGAATTCTTCTTCTTTGAACCTGCACCTTCCTTGCACGGCTTCAACAAACCAAACCCACTTCTTGGCGAATGAGAACAAAATTTAACTACTGAACCTTCATCAACGCACTCTTTGTGGATGAATTCGACTGCACTCTTTGTAGGAATCTCTTGGCTCAGATAGAGAAACAATTGAAACTCATTCTATCTCCCCTTCAGACTTCAACTGAAATAGGAAGTCACATGCACAACATATACAAAGCAAATGCATAACAGAAAACAAACATTCATGAGCACATCAACAATACACAGAGAATAGACACATAACCATGGATTTGAATCAAGGCTTTCTTCTATTAATTCAATATCTGTACATGGGTGTTCTCTACACAATCCTCTGCTTGCTCTGCTCTTCTCCTGAATGCTTCCTGTATGTTACAATAATACAATGAGGGTGTCTATATCCATTTTCCCTCCTTTCATCTAAAACTGTCTAATCTAGAAATAAATCCTACCTACCTACATTAACTAGATTAAATTCCTTCTTATCTACTTCAAACAAGAGCATATGGCTCGAGGTCTGATACAATATACAAAAGGCACTCCTTCATAAAGGATTCATTAAAGACTTCGTGCTTCAATTTCAAAAAGTTTTCAAAGAGATATGTCATGTGTTAAGAAAACACATGCGCTGGCTCCACACTCGCTTTGGGTACTTGCGATGTTCCTGCATCAATGACTTTGTCACTTCTAAGATCTTGAAAAATGATCCTAGTGTGTTTTCAATGCCTTCGAGGGTCTCGGGTTCCCATAATTATCTTGGGAGGGAATACATCATGATCCATACCGAAACCCATGCGAAAGTTTCTTTATATGGAGCGAACCTTTCTATCTAATATCTCATGTATCGACCTACAAAGTTGAAGAAATAGGGACCTTCCTCAAAGACCTTTCCTTTGTCATTCGAGTTTGAGAAAGATACTATGAAGAAGCGCTTTCATCCAAGCTCTATGTCTATTCTTCCCTTTACTTTCCATCTTGCTTTAATCCACGTATGCAGGTATTTTTTTGAGGGCCAGATCCCCATAAATTTCCAAACCATGGCATGGTATTTCATCCTTTGAATTTAGTGCCTTATTCCATTCAAAGTTACCTCGTACTTTAGGTTCTTTGCAGTATTCGGTAAGTAGCCATTCTTTAGCCACTTTTTTTTATTTTGTCCTTTCTCTTCCTCATCTGGTTCTACCATAATTGTCTGGTCTTTTTCATTCTGACCTAGGATTAATCCCCCCATTTCGACATCCTCACCCTTGCTTTTAGGCCTACTTTTAACTATTTCCTTGAAACGCATTTTTCCCTCCAACTTTCCCTTTGTTGACCATTTTCCTGAGTTCTTTTCTGTCCTGGGATTTGACATCCCACGAGACAATTCCGGAAGGCTACCTTCCATCTCCCCTACCAGGGGGATATTGTGCATCTTCTTCTTCCTTTACCATAACCTCTGAAACCCTAATTTCTCCATTTTCCATTATAAGATAATCATGGAAAATAAATATTAACTGTATCAGGAATTTGACTGTTGATTATATTGATAAATATGAGATTAAAATAAATTTAAACTAATTTACTTTATTATTTATAAAATTGATTTAATTGAGGCTTCACTTTTATTATTATTTTAGAATTATCTATATATGAAAATATCAATATTACTTATTTTATTAGTTTATAAAATTTATTAATTGATATATCATTTTTATCATTATTTATTTTCATATACAAAAATATCAATATTATAGAAAACCATTAGTAAAATGTGTTGCTATATACTTTTTATATGTTATTATTATTTTATTTTTATTTTTATTGTTTTGTATAAGAATCTTATTTTATATGTTATTATTATTATTATTATCTTTTACTTATATTGTTTTGTATAAGAATCTTATTCAGAAAACAAAAAGGAGGATGGTTTATTTGCAACATTAATCTCCACCTAATGGAATAAAATTCATGCTTTGGTAGGATAAAAAAACCTTAAAATGCCACAAAATGTGTTAATGTGTTAGAAATAACTCATTTCTACATAATTGTCATAGTTTGATGAAAACTAACCAATGCAAGGAGATTCCTATCTATTCATTAAATGTGTACTTTTCACAAAGGATGGCATGTTGATCAGCGTAATTAAACCATAGCATACCCACTAATATTTATATCATGGTGGTTGTTTTTAACATTATGTTTTTTAAATTGTGAAGTGTAATTGCCTTATTAGTTCTTACCTTTTGGGTTGAGGGACTATTAGTAATTGATTTTCAATTTTCCTATTAACTTGGCACAAAAACCAATGAGTTATGATTGCTCTAATCAAAGTTTCTAAAAAAAAATCATATAATTTAGGTTCTCCAAGTTGTTTTTTAACCTAATTTTGAGTTTGATCTCTTATTTGGACTCTTCCCAAGACATAGGGGCAAATATATTATGTTAAATTTGCTTTAAAGGGCACATTTATGTTCTAATTTTATCCAAATGAAGTAATTCTAGAGATGAATCTAGCATTACTTTGAAAACATTAAATGTTATCCCATGTATTAGCGCATGTTTTTGGCATCCATTTTGTTTCCATGTAGAAAAATTTTGACTTACACCTAGAACAGTGCATAGTGTCAACACCGTAGAGTGACACAACACAGTAGAGGTGTCCATGACCCTATTTCCTCCTTGCTTTCCTTTTGCATTTTCCTCCTCTCTTCTAGATTCATTTTTCTCTTCTTCTCAGCTTTATTTTTCCCTTATGCTCAACATTTAGACTCTCTTCCCTTCTTTCTCCTTCTTCTTTGATGCAACCATCGCCCCTCCATTCCCTTCTTCTCTAATCGACAACAAATGATCAAGCCTCCTCCACCTAGAGTGACATTTTCCATGCATACAACAAAAATAACACTCTCGAAGCAATAATAACCAGTTCGAGTAGTGACAACACCTCCAAGTCTGTTATTTACAATACTTATAAATTAATTCTTGTTATTGGTTTTTTTTCTTCAATATTATCACTCAAATATACTTTGAAGGATTCTAGACTTAACACTATTAAAACTATCAGGACATTTTTAACATCATCATGACTAAATTTCCATGTTCAGTAGCTTCCCCACACTCACAAATGAACACATTATAGCATGGTTCTCTAGAGGTATTTGAGGATCCTCCAATAACATTGTTTGGTAAATTACAAATAAAAATTTGATTATTTGTCTTTAAAAGTGGCAAAGAAGTCAAGGTTAATGGAAATTTACTAAAACAACTAACCTTGGCACTATCCTCTCTTAGAGATAGGGGATCCACTATTGATAGGGTTTCTCATGGGTCATTAATAATAATCATCATTATGATAGGGAATCTAAAGTCTTGGATTTCAATGATTGAAAAGGTGTAAGGAAATGCTCTGGAAGAATACAAAAATCATGGTTAAATTAGACAAGGATGATAAACTTACTTGTTGGGGAATTATTTGTAGGGACTCCTAGTAATATAGACTTATAGATAATGTTAGGGATAAGGTGCAACAATTTTGAAATTTTGATTCTTTTCTTTCATCAAATAAAAAAAACTTAGTGCAACCTCGCATATCAATAGGTGACTATGAAAAACATGCCAAGCATATAACATAAGTTACTAAAGTGAAATTGTTTGAGAAATTTCAGTAGAGAAATATTGATATTAGGATTTCCATTAACACATAATATCTGAACCTTAATCCATGGTATGCCATGCTCATCATTGTTTGTGTCACATGTTGATGTGAGTACTATGTAGAATAGGTGAGATTATCCTTCTACCATTGAAGTAGTGATATTATAAGACATTTCTAGATTTTGGTATTCAATAATGGTCAAATAACCTTGCTTCTTCGAATGTTTATGAATTTTTATCCAATATATTATGTCAAGGAAAAATGATTGATGATTTTATTAGAAACAATGATATGATTTAACACTCTTTAGTACTAGGTATCCAACTTAGCATGATGATCCTCGATTGTGAGATCATTGTGACATAAAAGATATATTAATAAGGTACTTACAATTTTATAGAAAATTGAATTTCAACCTTATAAAATATTGATTTACATGAAGAGAATATTCCAATGACATATTTCATGTTGAAATTCATGGATGAAATATATAGATATATCAAGCACTCCCATCTAGTGTAGTGGAAATATTAACAATTGAATCAATTACATGAGGTACTTACTAAAGGAACCATATTATTGGAGGTTGATTTTGTTAATAATCACACATTTTGTAAAACAATGGAAAATCACACATTTAGACAATGTTTCTATATTTTGAGCATATTTTTTAGGAACATATAGAGCTTAGTATTGATGTTTTTTTTTTTTTGACAAGAACGGTTAATGGAGCTTTATTAAAGAAGAGCAGTGGAAAAGCCACTGGAACTGTTACATCTGAGATGCTACATGTTCATTTGAATTGTTACAAGGCCAGGGGTTCTACCCTCCTTCCTGGTTACATTTCTTAGAACTAGAAAAGCTCCCCGAACTTTAGAATCGCAATATGTGGAGGCCCCTATAATCACTAGGTTTTGGACTTTTTTACTGATAGCCTGACTCATCCCTTGCCAAAGCGCTAGTGCTTCTACTCTTTTTTTTTCTTCTCCTAATCCCTAGGCATAGGTTGGTTCTTGATGTTCATTGGGGTTTACTAGGACCCCTCCTCCACCTGCCACCCCACGGTTTCCTTTGGAGGCCCCGTCAAAGAACAATATATGCTTGTTTCTCTGTCTTTTTCATTCTTCGAAATCGTCCTCCTCCTTCTGAATTTCCCAGTTTTCTTGTTTTAACTCATTGCCTAATTGTTGTGAGCAGTCCCTAATGTTGAAGATTTTAGTCCAATGCTCCTCTTCTGGATCTAGGGGTCTCAAGTTATTTACTTTGCAGAAGTAAGGGGTACGTTCACCAAAGAAGGATTTGATCTTTGTTTCTACTTGTGTTGACTTACTTTTGGTCTCCCTGAATATCCTACTATTCTTCTCCAGCCAGATCTTCTAAAGGATGAACTTTGGAAGTGTTCTCTAGATAGTGGAAAGGTGGGCCCTTTTCATGACCTGAAAGGGACATTCGGAATTCCAATTTCGGATCAGGGTGATGGTCTCTTGAGGTAGAATGAATGCTACTAGCTTTAGCCCAAGGACCAAATGCCATACCTTTTTGGCATATGCGCATTGCAAGAACAAATGGTCTGAAGTTTCTTCCTCTTTCATGTAGAGAAAACATATGGATGGGCCTTCCCATCCTCTCCTTCTCAAATTTTGTCCAGATAGAATGCTCCTATGGGCCAAGGTCCATCCAAACATATCTATATTTGGTATGGTATTTGAAGTTCGGAGGTATCTCCAAATTGTTGGGTCTGGTGGGACATGGGGAACAACTGCAATGTTTTTATATGCTACTGTTGTTGTGTAGGATCCGGAGAATGATCCCCATCCTCTCTTGTCTTTTTTCCTCACTTTTATTATGGATTTCCCTTGCAAATAGTCCATCAAGGTGTTCCATTCCCTGTCGAGCTCCTAAGGTCTATTTTTTGTTTCCCACATGAGCCAAGTTTTGTCCATATCTTCACTCTAGATCGAGATGTCCCACAAGTTGATTCGATTCTAAGTTCTCATCCATGATTTTAGTCGTTCTAATCCTTCCATCGAACTTAGAGGTGGGTCTCCCAGGACTGAGTCTTTGTAGATATTAATTTTCTTTCCATTCCCTAGTATCCAGGTGAGGTGAGGTCTGAAAAATTCCAATGCCTTTAGACACAAATTGAAAATAGGGGAGCCTTTCACCACAATTGCTGGACGATCTAGGAATTTTGTTCTCGGGCCTCAAAAGTACTTCTTCTAGGTCACTTTTTTTTAGGAGGATTTCCCCGAAATAAGGTTCCAGAGAAGCTTGGTTCCTAGAGCCAAGTTTTGGGAGTGGATGTCTTTGAATTGGAGGCTTCCTTCTAAAAATGGATTGTTTACTTTCTCCCAGCTTATTAGGTGTAGTTTCCTCCCTTTTTTCTTCCCTCCTTCCCATAGGAACCTTCTGAACAATGCTTCTATTTTCTTAATCATGGTGGTTGGGGCTAGTAACAAAGAACATTGGTAGATTGGGATGCTAGCTAAAACCATTTTAATGCGGACAACTTTCCCTGCAAGGTTTAGAGAGTTTGCTCCCCAAGAGTGAATTCTTTCTTTTAACTTGTCTATCAGCGGGAGCCATTGAGATTCTTTTGGCTTGGTCCTAAATATTAGCACCCCCAAGTATTTAAACTCATCCCAATTGATGCAACCTTCCATTTCCAGGACTCTTGATATCTCGATCATTTCTCTTGGCAAGATGTTCCAACTGTATATCTTTCTTTTGGATAGGCTTATTTCGCTTCCTGGGATCTCATTGTAAATTTCCAGCTCCACTTTAAACTTCCTTGCAGTCTGTACACTTGCTCCTCCCATCAGTAAGGTTTCATCCACGAATTGGGCGTGGTTGATGTATTTTACCCCTGAGGCTATTCTCAAGCCCTGGATATTGTTATGAATTTGTCTGTGATCCAATTGGAAGCTGAGCACGGAGGCTTGTACTGCATAAAGAAATGGGGAGAGGGGACAACCTTGCCAGAGGCCTCTAGAGGCCTGAAAGAACTTGGTTACTCTACCATTTACTAGGGGGGCAATCCAGGGGGGATCTAATGAAACCTTTTTATCCAGTTTATAAAAGTTGGAGCAAAGCCAAAGTTTTCCATGACTTTGAACAAGAATTTATGCTTGACTCTATCAAAAGCATTTGCGATATCGAGCTTTATGATCATACCTTTGTATTTCCTTTGAATTCTTGAGTGCAGTGCTTCCTGAACTAGGATGGTGTTGTACACTATATGTCGTCCTTTGATGAATATGCCTTGGTTCTCCGGGATGATTGTCGCGAGGATTTTTTTTACTCTATTGGCTATTATTTTTGTGAGAATCTTGTAGCTTGTGTTGCAAAGAGAAATTGGCCGGAATCTTCCAAAACTTACTGCTCCTTTTTCTTTTGGAATAAGAGCTAGGAAGGATGCATTTGTTCCTCCTCTTATCTTGCTACAATTCTGATATTTCCGGATTAGTTATTTTAGATCTGATTTTATTATATCCTAATAGTTTTGATAAAATTTGGCTGTGAAGCCATCTGGTCCTGGTTCCTTTTCCAGGTTCATATGGTCAAGGGCGTATTTTATTTATTTTTGGTTTACTTCCTTTACCAAATTTTTGTTGGCATCCTCTTGGATAAAGGTCGGGACTAGGTAGAGTGGATAGGCATTTGAGTCTATTAAGGACGTTTGAGTATCTGTGTAGAGAGTTTAAAAGGCTTCTACCGTAGCTACTTTAAGGCCTTTAAAATCTAATATGATCTAGTCCTGAGCATGGATTTCATTGAATGTCTTGAACTTCTTCCATGTTTGAGCTTGCTTATGGAACTAACTGGTGTTTTTGACTCCCGCTTCCATCCAGAGGTTTCTAGATTTATGTTACCAATATCATTCCTTCTCTCTGCAGGCTTGGTTACATGACCTCTGGAGGTGGTCCTCTTGGTGTAGAGTTTCTTGAGTTGTCTCCTGGTCTTCCATTTCCATCTGGTGTTTTTCTAGTTGTTTTTGGGCTTCCTGACGTTTAATAATTGGATTCCTTTGGGTTTTAGCCTAGGCTTTGAGTGCTACCTTGAGCCGCCTATGTTTTTCTTCCCCCCCAAAAAAGGGGGATCCTATGACCTTCTCATTCTAGATTTTGGCAACCAAGTCCTAGAAGCCTTTATATTGAAGCCAGGCGGGACTAAATATGAAGGGGATTGGCCCTAGATTTATGTCTTTCAAATCTCTAACAAGATTGGATTATGATATGACACACTATGCGGTATGGTAGTAGTTGATAGAATTAGCCCCAATAGCATAAGAAATCTTTGGACTAAGAACCTGTCTAGCCTGGCAGCAATATACCTCGGTCCTACTCTCTTGTTTGACCAAGTGTATTTTCCCTTGGTTGGTTTGGCATCCTCTAGCTCCCAATCTGACATGATATCCTCTACCCATTCCCTTGAAGGGTCCCTCACAATGGACCCACCTTTTTTCTCGACCACAGCGAGGGTTTTGTTGAGATCCCCCCCAATAATGATGTTTTCTAGGTCACTTGAGAGTAGAAAATCTTTAATCGAATCCTAACAATTTCTTTTTTCATCTAATAAGACTGGGACATAGGGGTTGAAGAGACTTACCAGTAGACCCATTTATTTGTGTAGAAGGCTAGTAAAAATCTAGTGCATGCATGTTTCAAATAATATTAGTTCATACTTTTTGGTGTCCTAGAGGGTTCCAAGACCTCCTGAGGCACCTCTTATGCTCACCGCAATTTCTTGGATTTTTTCCCATAAGGATTTTGTTTCTTGGAGGAAGTCTAGTTCCTCCATCTTGGTCTTTTGGATTATAAGGATCTTGGTCTTTGACAGTCTGATTATGTCTTTGAGAGATTCTTCCTTTATTCTACTGCAGAAACCATTACAGTTCCAG
>ML789114.1:297042-319527 GCA_009831015.1 Picea engelmannii | reverse complement strand
GGGCTCCTTGATGAGCCCTAGTCTGCTTTCTTGTCATTCTTACATTGATCAGTTGTTTGATTGTTGTTTGCGAGCCACTAAGGAAATTTTTGTAGGTTTTCTTTTCCCTTTCTTCTTTCTTGGATTTCCTTCCTTTGTCGGCTTTTTTATGGGTGACTATGGATTCCCTAGCACCCATATAGTCACTATATGAGGAAACCTCTCTGGATTCCATTTATGGACTTCCTTCCTGTGCTGCAATGAAATTTCCTTACCCCTCTTCCCCTTCGGGCACTGGATTTTCTTGGGCTCCTGGGGGTGTATTGTCTTGCATTTATAAATCTTTCGGGGGGACTTCCTTTGGTTCCTCACCAACTATTTTCTCTGAATGTTCTTGTTCTAACACTCTGAAATTGTTCCCTATTGTGGGATATTTTGTCCCATTTCCTTGCTCATTGGGTTTTGTTGTGGATTTCCTTTCATTCTGAGTTCCTTTTGCCTTGGATGAAGTTTTCCCTTTCCTGGGTTGTTGCTATCCTTCTCCTAGCTAGAGTTTTTTGGGCAGTTTCATTGAAAGTGGCCATATTCATGACATCCACTGCACTTGAAAGGTAGTTGTTCATAGTATATCTTATGATAATGTTGTCAATATCCAACCTTTAACTTGATTGCCTTAGGAATTCCCACCTCTATATCCACTTCCACGTAGATGCTCGTGCAAGATTATTGGTCTTTGGGGTCTTCCCTGTCAATATACTGTCTGAGTCCATTCCCTATTGCTTGGAGTGAGATTGGATTCGAGCAATGGATTAGGAGATTGGGTAGCCTAACCCAGAATGGGATGTGCTTGGGCACTTCCAAGGTAGGGTCGAAGCTTGGCGTCCATTGGTTCAGGTACATTTCTTGTGTTACCAATTCCTGAAGATTAGATCTTGTCTTCTTGTGAGATCAATTCAAAGATGAATAATCCTTTTCCCACCACATAGCAAGTGACACTGTTCTGGATCAACGAACGCCAGTTCCTTTGGATCCAATTATCTGTAGATCTGGTTGATGGCCATAATCCCATGAATTGGCCTACTAATCCATGTTCAGACAGAAAAATCGCTACCCACATAGGGTGATCCGGAGGTAATTAAATCTCAAGGATCGAGTTGAGCTTCTTGACGAAGCTAGGTGGAGTAGCTGGGGGAAATTTCTTACCTTGGGCATCTAGGAGCTTGCAGAAGGAGGCTTCGGTTGAAGGAGGGGGAAAGGGTGGTGACTCCCCTCCTCCTGATGCTACTATCGCTACAACCGAGATGCGTTAGAACTAGAACCCTAGGCAGGCGTCAGAGAAACACATTCAAAAATTAATCTAAAGAAAGCTTAGTATTGATGTTAGTGACAACAAAATAATAATCATTAAGTGACTAAGGATTATTAATTCTACATCAATGGTGATCTATAAAATCCCTCTTTTGTGCACACTGACCGAACTTATTGTTTGAGGACACTTTCTTGGAAGTGATCTGGATTATTATACTATTAAGCATTTGATTTTGATTATGAGGCATTATGGGTTGATGACATGTTTTTTTGCTTCATTGACATAGATAGGTACTACTGAATTGGTTTTACCGAGTGTGCAGGATTTTGGACCTCAAGGATGCAGATGCATCAATGGAACCCCTTGGACTTTGGATAGAGTCGGGGAGTGGAATATTGGGGTTTGATTGTTGTATATATAATATTTCTGCATCTAATTAGATGATATGATTATGGATATATTTATGACATGATTTGTTGATGATGCAGGCTGACGATAGCTTGCCAACCAGAATCACATGTGGATTATAGGGGTCACGTAGGACTACAAAAGATATTGAGGGAGAGGTGTAGACAACAACCCTGCCACAACCTACTAGAACTCTCGTCATGGCTCGAACTATGGGTTAACTCTTACCTAGTTTGAGAGGACCCATTATGTAGTGTCCCCAAGGCCGAGCCCCGTTGTAAACTATGATCTGAAAGAGATTGTAAATATGTGTTATAGGCTGGTGAGATGAGTTTTGTATAAGCCAGTAGGCTTATGTGTTTGGTTAGGCCAGGGAGCCTAAGTGTGGAAGGCCAGGAGCCTGCTGATGTATTTGTATGTATGCAGATCAATTAATAAAATATAAACATCGTCAGTGCAGACCGACCATGATGAATGAGTGATGGGAGACTGAGTGTCCACAGAGTGGGCAAGGAATTAAGGGCTGAAAGGTAGGAAAAGGGGCTGAGTGATGAGCCTAGGGGCTAAGCCTAGGGGGCTTAAGCCTGGGAAATAATATTTTAATATTATTTTAAAAAGAGACATGTGCATTTTTGTTTATCCTAAGTTCCTGGAAAGGGAGGGAACGTGCAAAGGGGATTCACGCTGTGGTATGCATGCATTTCCCAGGGTGACAAGTGTCAACCTTGGTGCATGCAAATAAAATGGAGGAAGTAAACCGTGAGGGGGATCTTCCTCCATTCGGACCCGAACCTCTAGGGGTTAACCGATACAACCTCTGCCAGAATACCTGGGGGTCATCTCTGAAGCTGTAAATCCTGTGTTGGTGCTGCAAAAATACGTGTACGCCCTTTGTTCTAGGAGCCGAGAAGATTGTGTCCATATGAGGAGCCAGTCAAATATTTAACCGTTCAAACCAGGGAGTCTGTGTAATTTCCTGTGTGGATTGTTGTCACGCATTTCCAGAACCATTACTGTGATATCATCCTGTGATTGCTGAACCGGTTTGGGAAGCCTTGGTCTGTGTTTCCCGTGGACTCTTGTGACCACGCAGTACTTGAATGTGTGAGGCTTGTTGGCCTGTGAGTGACTCCTCCAGGTGAGAGAGTGCGCAGAGGGAGAAGAGAACTCCTAGAAGGAACCCTGTAGATGCCATAGATCCCAGATACTTCCGGTCCGGTCTTTTCCTATAACCCAAGGTAAGGGAGACTGGCAGCCGAAGGAATGTCTAGGTGACAAAGAAGGTGCACTCTCCTGGGGTGGAATAGGCATGTGGGGAATGAGGGTCTATGGGCAGTGAGCGTGGGAGATTCCTGGGAGAGATTTCTTCCTGGTGGATGTGTATGTGCTATCTTCCCTGTAACCTCAGCCTAGCCTAGGATTCCTTTCCTTGGGGTGGATCTCAGTCCCAGCTCAGGGGTGACCCACTGTTGAGATGATGAATAGTGTGGTCTAAGGTTGGGAGGTTCATGGAAGGCCTGCACTTGGTTGGTGAATTCTACAGCTGTTCAAAGATAAGTATCTGAATTATGTTTTTATCACATTTGGCATGACTGTGATGTTTATGTATCATGTTTTCCGCTATGTAAATGAGTTACTGTTGAATGCTATGGCTTGTTTAATTGTAGCATCAACTTATATATTTTACTCTGAGAATTAAGTGTGTTTAATTGTGTTATATGCATGTGTTATAATCCCTGTATGAGTTATGTAAACATTCATGTATAGAATGGTAACGGAGAGGTTTGGAAACCTCGGTAGTGAAAGGGTACACTACAAAGTGGTATCAGAGCTAAGGTTTTGACACTGAGCCTAGATGGGCCAGTGGAGCAGTCTTTGGACCGAAAATGTGAAGAGAAATTGGGCCTGGAATGGCCAATTTCGGATGTTGGTTTGTTCCAGTGTGTCAATTAGTTGCTTGACCACGTTTACAAGCTCAGGAGGTTTAGCGGTGCTGGGGAAACCGCAGCTGGTATGGTCTATGACGATAGGGAGACAGGTCTCTACACCAATGGTGTTAGAACCGTAGGATCTATTTGGGAGGGAAGGCAAACCCTTGTAACTGTAAGATCTAGAGAATGTGCACAAGGTTTAAGCCTTTGGAGATTGCACAGGAGTTTAAATTCGGAAGGATCGTGAGTCGTAAGATCCCTGTGGGATTACCCGTCAACCGTCCGACTTGATAAAAGTTGCGCAGGCTTTAAGTCCTCATGGGTAGAGGAGAAGCCCCAAAACGGTGGAGGGATCATAGCCGTAGGATTCCAAGGAGGACACGTGACAAAATCCTGGAGAGAGTCGGAACTTGGAGAATCGGAGTTCTCGAGCATGTAGAGATCTTGTCACATGAAATCGCGATAAGATCTAGACCATCCATATTAGGGGACACGTGGCAGAGATCTTCCATCGGGGAAAGTCCCAACAAGGAGTAAGTCCATCGGTGTTTGAAGTTCATCAGGAAATCGGGAACCCCAGTGACGAGTGAATCATACACTTTGAAACTCTGAACCCCGAAACCCTGATGAGCGATCGATTTCGGTCACGGGGTAGAGGTCACATGAACTTGACTTAACCGCAAAGGGTTAAAGAAAAAGGCACGTCAGCATATCAGGAATCGGGATATCGGAGATCCCGAAAGCAAAGGTTTCATGCATTGGAAAATTGTGATACGCGATTTCCCAATAAGGCCTAGGAACGTGGGGCCACACCGACTATCAGGAGGACAGGTGGAAGATTTTAGTGACAGGCAAAAGGAGTGTTGACAAGTCAATGACTGGGACCCATCGGGAATCTTGTGAGCATATGAGCATTGATATTGAAACCGCCGAAACCCAATGGGGTAAGGTGGAGGTCATATAGTATGGTCATGTGGACCAGAGGCTGAGCCAGGAGAGCCATCCAGTGTAAAAGCACACCGGGAATCGGAGGATCGGAGGTTGTGAATGCATGTGCATCGCAACATCACAAATTCTGAAACCCCGATAAGAGGATTGATCACGGTCATGGGCAGTGGTCGTGTGGTGAGGCTATAGCCCGGAGGGCTAGCACGGACAGAGTCCATCGGAAATCGGAAATCGAGGATTCAACCCACCAGAACACTGCCGGTTTCAAAATCCCGATAGAGGTAACCCCGATAGAAGGAAGGGAGACCTCGAAGAGTTTCCTGTGGGAGGAAAATTCCGATAGGGAAATGGGAGAATTTCAAGAAACCCGAAAAACACAGAGCCAAACAAAGCTCGAAAAACTTGTGAAGTTGAAATGTCTTTCGTTCTTGTTCGTATTAGTTATAAATGTTGTGGATTATTCATGAAGTTTAAATGGCCTGACAATTTTGAATTGGATTGCACAGTGCGTACAACAGAGGCCAAAACTCCAGTTAATCGACGCCGAGTATGGAGTGGGGAAGAGTGCAAATTACCCCTGAGTTGGAAGACGAACGGGAAGGAAAGGATGTTAACCTAGGAGTCGAAGGATCAAACTCTAAGGGGAAGGGAAAGGAGATGGATAAGGACGGACATATAATGAAAATCCTTGAAGGATTGCAAAGAGAGGCCAAGGAGCATCGAGCTGATAGTCGGAAGCTCATGAAGGTCAAGGATCGACAAGGGAAATTGAATTTAAAATTCTTGCAGAGTCTGGAAAGAATAGAGAAGAAACTTGAGAAGGGAAGAGACTCAAGTACGACAGAGAGTCGCAGAGACCATGGGAGAAGAAGTAGATCGAGGAGTGGTAGCCGATGTCACAGTCACTCCCAAAAACATTCGGACAGGGAGACACACAGTAGTTCGATCCCATCCCCTACCAGAAAACATTGAAAATATGGAAGGGAGGAATTGAAAGGGGAGATGAATAAAATTAAGCCTCCAACATTCGATGGAGAACATAAGAAGGAGGAAGATGCCGAGACCTGGTTTCTTGGCATGAAGAAATACTTCCAACTGCATAATTATTCTGCCCATACAGAGGGAAGAATTGCAATGTACCAGTTGAAAGGAAAAGCATCCATGTGGTGGGATCAGTTTGTGCAGGTGCAGCACATTCAAGAGAAAGAGGTCACTTGGAAGGAATTCAAGAGGTATTTCGAGAAGAAATACCTGACTAAAAGATACTATGACAGAAATATGAAGGAGTTCTTCGAACTAAAGCTGGGCAGTATGACCATGGATGAGTATGAATGAAGTTTTCTGGAACTGCTGAAGTATGTTCCATTTATGAAAGACGAGGCTATCAAAATTCAGAGGTATCTGAGTGGACTGCCACCTTCCATTGGTGACAAGATTCAATACGATGATCCTAAGACCATGGAAGAAACCATAAGAAGGGTGAAATGCCTATATGAACAGCAGAGAGAAAAGCCTACCTTTTGGAAGGCTTGGGATAACCAGAAGAGGTTTAAGAAAGAACAGAGACAGAAGGGAGGCAAGCCTTCCTTTTTCAGAAACAGTCCTTGGGGACAGTCATCTTTTAAAGAGCCCAGGAAAGTTGAAGGGAGTGAGCATATGCCAAGGCCTCCACCCATGGAGTGTTGGGGCTGTAAAGGGAATCATAGGTACAAAGACTGCCCCCACAGAAAAGACAAAGCAAGAACTGTCCATACTGTTTAGCAAGCTGAAACAATGGAAGATATGGGCAGCCAAATGTCGAGGATCTACGCAGCCCTGGACAACAAGCAAGAAGAATTTCAATCACATATGATTGAAGTGGAAGGTATGATCAACAACCGACCACTTGTTATTTTGATTGATTCAGGGGCTAGCCATAGTTATGTAGATCCTAGGGTGGTGGAAAGTTTGCATCTAACGAGGAGTAAACATGAGAAGTATTGGTTAGTGAAGTTGGCCATAGGGACCAAGAGAAAGGTCATTGAATTGGTTAAATCCTGTTCAATGGACATGAAAGGAATGAGCACTAATACTGAATTGAACATTCTACCTTTAGGCTCATATGATTTCTTAATTGGGATGGATTGGCTGGACCAGCACCATGCCCTTTTGGATTGTCATAACAAGAGATTCACATGTCTGGACGAAGAGGGAAATCAGGCAACAATCCAAGGAATTCCCAGAGCCGTGGCTGTGAGGGAAATCTCAGCTATGCAGCTGAAGAAATGTTACCGGAAAGGCTGTCAATTATTTGCATCCCGGGTGGAAGAAGCATTCCCAAATGTGGTCTTGAATCTAGAAGACCACAGGGTGCTAAAAAAGTTTGAGGACGTCTTTCAGGAGGTGCCTGGACTACCTCCGAAGAGGGACATTGACTTTTCTATAAATCTAATGCCTGGAGCAGCTCCAGTTTCAAAAGCTCCTTATAGGATGAGTACGCCAGAGCTGAAAGAGTTGCAATTGCAGCTCGAAGAGCTATTAAAGAAAGGCTACATTCGTCCTAGCGTGTCACCATGGGGAGCCCCAGTCCTATTTGTGAAGAAGAAAGATGGGACGATGAGGCTGTGCATCGACTTTAGACAGTTGAATAAAGTCACTGTCAAGAACAAGTATCCTCTGCTAAGGATTGATGATCTTTTTGATCAGTTAAAGGATGCGAAAGTATTTTTGAAGATAGATCTTCGATCTGGATATCATCAAGTGAGGATAAAAGATGAAGACATCAGCAAGACTGCCTTCAGAACAAGGTATGGTCATTATGAGTTCACTGTGGTGCTGTTTGGACTGTCCAATGCACCTGTTGTCTTCATGTGCTTAATGAATGGAGTGCTCAAAAATTATCTGGACAAGTTTGTCATAGTCTTCTTAGACGATATCTTGGTGTAATCCAAGACATAGGAAGAACATGAACAACACTTGATAATGGTGTTGTAGGTGTTGAGAGAACACCAGTTGTACGCAAAACTAAGCAAGTGCTCATTTTACCAAAAGCAGATCCATTATCTGGGACACATTATTTCTGAAGAGGGGATCGTTGTGGATCCTGAGAAGGTACAAGCCATTCAAGAGTGGCCAGCGCCAAGAAATGTAACAGAAGTTAGATCCTTTATGGGTCTGGAAGGTTATTATAGGAGGTTCATAGCCGGATTTTCAAGGATAGCTCATGCTATCACTTCCTTGCAAAGGAAGGAGAAGAAGTTCTAGTGGACTGAATACTGTGAGAGCAGCTTCCAGCAATTGAAGCAGCTGCTCACTAGTGCTCCAATCCTAAATATTACTGATCCAAGTAAGGATTACGTAATTTGCACGGATGCATGTAAGGAAGGGATGGGAGGAGTTCTCAGCCAAGAAGGATTTGTAGTTTGCTATGAATCCCGAAAGATGAAAGAGAATGAAAATAATTATGCCACTCATGATTTAGAGCTGGCAGCAGTTGTCCATGCATTGAGGAAATGGAGACATTACCTCATGGGAAAGAAATTCTAAGTAACAACAGACCACAATGGTCTGAAGTATTTATTTGATCAGCCAACTTTAAATGCCAGGAAAATTAGATGGCTGGAATTTCTGTGCGAATATGACTTTTATATCAGGCATATCAAAGGGAAGGACAATAAGGTGGTTGATGCACTCAGTAGAAAAGTGCATGAATTACATGCTACAACCATTAGCATGTATAGAACTGAGTTGAAAGACAGAATTATTGAAGCTGCAAATGTTGATTTGCAGTACAAAAGACTTGTAGCAAAGCTACAGCAGCATGAGAAACCACAAACCGAGGAAGGTTATACCTTAGAAACTGATAGTTTACTTCTGTATAAGAACAGAGTGTATGTACCTAATGACCAAGAGTTGAAGCTGTAAATTCTAAAAGAAATGCATAATGTGACTTATGCCGGTCATCCGAGATATCAGAAGACTGTGGCAGTAATCAAAAGCCATTATTTTTGGCCAGGTATGAAGAAGGAAATTGCTGAATACATTACCAGATGTATGGAATGCCAGGAGGTCAAGGCTAAGCACAGAAACCCAGGAGGGTTGTTGCAGCCTTTACCTATTCCTGAGTGGAAATGGGATGTGGTAACAATGGATTTTATCACATGATTTCCCAGAACAAGCAAGCAGCATGATTCAATCATGGTGGTGGTGGACAAGCTTACTAAAGCTGCCCATTTTATTCCACTAAAAACCACCCACAGAGCAGTAGATGTTGCTGATATATTTTTAAAAGAAGTTGCACGCTTGCATGGAATTCCTAAGACAATTGTGTCTGATAGGGACCCGAAATTCACTTCGAATTTCTGGAGAGGATTATTCAAGGGATTCAGAATGAATCTGAACTTCAGTACAACATACCATCCCTAGTCTGATAGACAGACAGAGAGAGTAAACAGAGTAATAGAGGACATGATGAGAATGTATGTGATGAATAAACCATCAAGGTAGGAAGACTATCTGCATTTGGTAGAATTCACTTACAATAATGGGTACCATGCATCTCTGAAGATGAGCCCATTCGAGGCACTTTATGGAAGAAAGTGAAACACTCCAGTGAGCTGGGATAATCCAGCTAATAGAACAGTAGTTGGACCTGAACTACTCAAAGAGATGGAAGATCAAATGATCAAAATCAAACAGAATTTGAAACCTGCCCAGGGCAGGCAGAAAAGTTACGTTGATAGTAAAAGAACCCATAGAGAATTTAAAGTGGGTGACCATGTTTTCCTGAAAGTGAAAACTAACAGGAGTTCCCTGAAGTTGGGAAGTTGTGCCAAGTTGGCAGCAAGATTTTGTGGGCCATTTGAGATCCTGGAAAGGATTGGGCCAGTTGCATACATGCTTGCATTACCTGTATCTATGATTGTACATAATGTGTTTCATGTTTCACTTCTTAAGAAATATGTACCTGATGCTAATCATGTTATCAATTGGATTGTGATTCATGTGGAACCAGAAGGTGTCCTGCAGGTGCACCCTGTGTGCATATTGGACAGGAAAAACAACCAGCTCCGAAACCGAGTTATAGAGCTTGTAAAGGTCCAGTGGACCTGGTACGGTCTTGAGGATGCGACATGGGAGGATGAAGAAGTTATGCGGGCACAGTACCCACATCTTTTTGAAAATTTTGAAGGACACATAGAGGCAGTGTAAGTTGCACTGAGGACAGTGCAAAAATAAGGGGAGGGGGATTGTAGTGTCCCCAAGGCCGAGCCCTGATGTAAACTATGATCTGAAAGAGATTGTAAATATGTGTTATAGGCTGGTGAGCCGAGTTTTGTATAAGCCAGTAGGATTATGTGTTTGGCTAGGCCAGGGAGCCTAACTGTGGAAGGCCAGGAGCCTGCTGATGTATTTGTATGTATGCAGATCAATTAATAAAATATAAACACCGCCAGTGTAGACCGACCATGATGAATGAGTGATGGGGGACTGAGTGTCCATAGAGTGGGCAATGAATTAAGGGCTGAAAGGTAGGAAAAGGGGCTGAGTGATGAGCCTAGGGGCTAAGCCTAGGGGGCTTAAGCCTGGGAAATAATATTTTAATATTATTTTAAAAAGAGACATGTGCATTTCTGTTTATCCTAAGTTCCTGGCAAGGGAGGGAACGTGCAAAGGGGATGCACACTATGGTACGCATGCATTTCCCAGGGTGACAAGTGTCAACCCTGGTGCATGCAAATAAAATGGAGGAAGTAAGCCGTTAGGGGGATCTTCCTCCATTCGGACCTGAACCTCTGGCAATGAACCGGTACGACCTCTGCCAGAATACCTGGGGGTCATCTCTGAAGCCGTAAAGCCTGTGTTGGTGCTGCAAAAATACGTGTATGCCCTTTGTTCTAGGAGCTAAGAAGATTGTTTCCGTCTGAGGACCCAGCCGACTATTTAACCGTTCGAACTAGGGAGTCTGTGTAATTTCCTGAGTGGATTTTTATCATGCATTTCCATAACCATTACCGTGAGATCATCCTGTGATTGTTGAACCAGTTTCAGAAGCCTTGGTCTGTGTTTCCCATGGATTGTTGTGACCACGCAGTACTTGAATACGTGAGGCTTGTTGGCCTATGAGCAACTCCTCCAGGTGAGAGAGTGCATAGAGGGAGAAGAGAACTCCTGGAAGGAACCCTGTAGCTACCATAGAGCCTGGAGACTTCCAGTACGGTCTGTTCCTATAACCCAAGGTAAGGGAGACTGGCAGCTGAAGGACTGTCTAGGTGACAGAGAAGGTGCACTCTCCTGGGGTAGAACAAGCATGTGGGGAATGAGGTTCTGTGGGCAGTGAGCGTGGGAGATTCCTGGGAGAGCTTTATTCCTGGTGGATGTGTATGTGCTATCTTCCCTATAACCTCAGCCTAGCCTAGGATTCCTTTCCTTGGGGTGGAGCTCGGTCCCAGCTCGGGGGTGACCCACTGTTGAGCTGATGAACAGTGTGGTCTAAGGCTGGGAGGTTCGTGGAAGGCATGCACTTGGTTGGTGAATTCTACAGCTGTTCAAAGATAAGTATCTGAATTATGTTTTTATCACATTTGGCATGACTGTGTTGTTTATGTATCATGTTTTCCGTTGTGTAAATGAGTTACTATTGAATGCTATGGCTTGTTTAACTGTAGCAACAACTTATATATTTTACTCTGAGAATTAAGTGTGTTTAATTGTGTTATATGCATGTGGTTATAATCCTTGTATGAGTTATGTAAACATTCATGTATAGAATGGTAACGGAGAGGTTTGGAAACCTCGATAGTGAAAGGGTACACTACACATGATGTCGTGAGGGCAGACTGCGACAGTCACTCATGATGATTTTAAGGGGTGCACAATAAGGAAGGGGACTTATTGCTTAGAGGCCCTTAGTCTCCCACAAGATCACTAGGTGGAGTATTGATTCCAGGGGTTTTTTATGTATACAAAGTCAGTTGAGAGGTGAGTGACACCCTTGGAGCACGTGGTGCATCTTGAAAGGCACATCACACAAGAAAAATGGAAAGAGGTGAGTGGCACCCTTGGAACACGTAGTGCTTCTTGATGGGCACATCGTGCAAGAGAAACAAAAAGAGGCGAGTGGCACCCTTGTATCACCTAATGTGTCTTGAAGGGCACGTCATGGTGTTATTTAGTATTTGGATAAACCTAGATGGCTTTAGGAAAAGTAAGGTGTTAAGGAAGATTTAAAACTTTTCCCCTAATAAAATGTCACCAAACCTAGGAAAATAAAGTCTAGGTCTAAATTATACTCGTGGTAAAATTTTATCTATTTATTTAAAAATAAAAATAAAAATATCTATATATAAAAATAAAAAATAAATAAATAATAATGATAATCTTCATTAATGTTGTGACAAGAAGGGGGTAAGGAATTAAATTGATTTATAAAAACCTTTTGGGATAAAATTTAAAAAGGGGAAATAATTGTTTTACTATATTATGCTAATTAAAAATGTATTCAATCAAAGGAAAAAGGGTAAGTTTTTGCACATGCCTTATTGAGTTTAAATAAAAAGGGGAAAGAGGGAAATCTAAAATAATTAGGAAACTAGGAAAAAGAGGGAAACATAAAAAGAAATGGGAAATTCAAGGAAAAAACAGATAGTCTAACTTGGTAAGGTATCTAACATTTAAGAACTTTCTAATTTAAACTCAACTAGTAAATTAATAAGGGGGAAAGTCATTAAAACTTGTAAGGCGATATGGGGACACCTAGGAGTGATTCTAGGAGTGCCTTTATGCGAGTGAGGGAAATAGGGGTAATTAATTAATTAATGAAACTAATTTTTGGAGGATTGAAGGGGATGAGCGACACATGTACGGGGAGGATTTTTATGAATTAATTTATTAAACATTAAATAAAATGGGATTTTCGGAAAGTAAGGGACTTCGAAACTCTATGTTATGGATGGAGGAAAATGAAGATAGATCTCTTTTATTTTGCGTAAGGTTACACTGTGGAAATCTAAATTTGACTAACTTAGCTTGTGGGAGTTGGGATACCCAGCTCGGTGAAGAGTGGTAGGTCGATGTTGCGAGGAGATCTAGGAGCTAGATGATTCTCTGGATAGTGTGTGTGGCCCCTTTGTTGCTTGGGGGGATAATGGGGAAGAAGAGTACCCCTAGCATTGGCTGGGAGGTACCGGTGAAGTTTCATCGGTCGACAAGTGGGATTTGCATGAAGCGCATGGGAGATCAACTTGGAGCAGGCGATTGGGGAATGATACGCTTCCTTTATTTTTTCATGGTAGATTGTTAGTATGATTTATGCTTTTAGATCTGCATGTTTAATTGGGTAAGGAACATGATTTTCTTAGCATTCTATTTGATGACTGGATTTTTCCCATAGCCGTTAGCTCGATGATTGATTGACTCCCATGGCCTTCAATTCCTGACATGTCTTGACCGCCCTATGGTTTATTGATTTGTGATGATTGCAGTTGTTTTTGCCTTTCGTCCCTAGCTCATCAGTCCTCGCCTAAGCATTCAGCCATGAGCCTGATCTATGATTGTCGCTTTGGCATTAATAGACCTTTGGATCTCAACGCCCTGCTTTTTTGTGCATGGATGATGAGTGAAGGATGTTCCTGTCAGCCATATACATCTATTGTTTGTCCTTGGCTGATTGTTTTTCGTGCACCTTCTAGCAAAAGTACCTATGTGTATGGATTTCTTTGCGTCCTTGTTGGTTTATCTCTGCTCTTGTTTTTGTCTCCGCGCCTTAGGGGATTAACCTTTGATTTTATCTACGCTTGGGATGATAGAACCTCTGCGATCATTTCAATGACTTTTCCCATGCATCTTTGTGCTTCTCTTACTGTTGTCTACATTATATTTTTTTATGTGTCTGCGTTATTGCACTAATCCCAACGCTTGTTTTGTGTATGGACTGTGATTTCTTTATTTTACTCACTGAGATTCCTTAATTATTGATATCCATTTTCCATGGTGACTACGATCTACAATTCAATTTTTTTTTCATGTACGATTTTATAATGAGCAAATTATATAAGGAGCCAATGTTTATAGTTTTAGACAGTGTTATCAGTTTTGATAGAAAATCGTGTGGTAGTGTATCGAAACGTTCTTGTTGGACATCCATTGTATTTGGATTTTGGACAACGTGTTTTATAAGCGGAATGGCAGCGAATCTATCTGTTGAATGACTGTGTTGTTTTAAAATTTAGGGCAGTAAACTTATGTTAATTGATAGCGCAATTTCCTTGGAAGACTGTGTTTCCCTATTGTGTTAGCAACGTTGTAATTTAACTATTTTTTAATTGATTAGCATTCACCCAACAGTATGTAGGGTTCACATTTTTCTCTAATTGTATGCACAGAGAATTATTTTCTTAAATCGTGTTACTGGAACTTTCTTAAATACGCCCAACATTTTATATATTGTTAATGTCATTCTTAATTTATGACCACGATTTTTCCATTAAATGTTGATTGGGTTTGCCGTTGGAATGACCACGAATTTGCCCTTAATTAATGAATGAGTTTTCCACTGGAATGACCACGAAATTTCCATTTAATGATGATTGTGTTTTGTTGTTGAATGGCCATTGTTTGCCTTAAATTTTGTCTGCGTTTTTATATTTATATAGTTTTTTTCTTTTAAATTCATTGAAGACGTTTTGACAAAGAGTTGCTCCTTGAGTGAAATCAGAATTTCTTTAATGTGTTGTGTACTTGTTGATTTCCCGATTAAGTGAAAGGAAATGGTATTATTGTGTCTACGATTTTAGTTAATGGCATTTACGGTTTGTATTTAATGGCATTGCGAAATTATATTTCATTAATGTACAACGAATTGATTATTTATCAATGACAGAAAATATGTAACCCTTATGGTGTGTTGGGTGCAACGATTTTCTTATTATTTAATGACTGAAAAAATATATTTCCATTCCGTGGTGAATAAGGTACAATGACCTGCTTAATGGAATTGCAATTGTATTTACTAGATTTACGATTATGTTTTTAACCATAGCAATTTTATAGTTCCATTGGGTTGTGTGTCTGTGCATGTTTTTTTTTTCTTTTGAGACAGCCCTAGTCGCCTCTGTGCCTAGCACTTGGTCACTTGGACTGCACTGTGTTCGGACTTACCTTAGGTCTGCTTTGTTACCCTTTCTAGGAGTATGTTTCATTTATTGATGGCCTACCAGGACTGAATTTTTATTTTTATATTCCTGATTTGATGGTATTTAACTCTTTCCTATGTTAACGCTTATCACTTATTGACAACCCTTCTCTAATTTGATTGAAATGCATTCTAATTTGGGTCGTGTTTTACCTAATTAGCTCAGTGACTTGTCATCTATCCATCTTCTATTTTTTTTTTTAATTGACAACCCATGAATAATGTATACTTTAGTTGCAGCAATGGAAGTTATATTTAATTTATACAACAAATGATTATCATATTTAGACAACCTCTTCATTTGATTAGACAACCATTAAATTGTTTAGAAAACCCTTTAACTAAATTAGAACAGTCTTGTCCTTTAGTTTTAACATTGATTAAACTGACTTTTCAATTAGAATGTAACTATGATTATAGCATTAGTATTAACTTAATTAAGATCGCTAAATCTTATTTTCATTTATGGTTAAATTGATGTTACATGGATGACCCAACTATGATTTCTACTTGCTCCTTGATACACTTTTAATGTTAAATTAGACGGTCAGTATTTACTATTTTAGACGTAATTAATGGTGGGTTGCTGACGAAGTCTTGTGTTGGTTAGCATATTCCTTGTGTCATCCTATTGCATCTTGTTGACCTTTTTTTGTTGTGTGTGTGCAGTCTAGTGTCAATTGTTTCGCCTCCTAGGGTGTTGGATTTATCTAGAGTCCTCGGTTCAGATAGGATGTGTTGTACCAAGGTTATTGACACGTCTATCACTTGGGGATGACATGATTCCTGATGGGGGGATAATGGTGTTCCCTATTGGATAGCGGTAATCGATAACTTGACCGAAGTCAGTGTGTTCTATGTGAGTTTTGTCAAGCGTTGTAAGTTTCCTTAGGTGCATGGATGGAATGCCTTATTGCATTTGGTGCATGCACCTTGAGTTCTAGTATTGTTTGTCAAGTTCGTTGTGTTGAGAGGGGGATGTTGTCCCTTAGATTGTAGGCATGTCTTTTTTTCATTTGGCTAGGAGTCGTTCCTCCTTGTGGTTCTATGCATGTTTCGTGTAGTTTCCCTTGTGCATGTGCATGGAGTCATAGTAGCTTGTTTCCTAGACTGCATGCTTGCGTTCATCGTCACTTGTGTGGTTAACTGTTGTTGTCATCACCATCTTTCCTTTCAAACAAAAAAAAAAAACAACTTCACACTTCTGCTTCGCTTGTAGTCGTGAAGAAGGGGTCTTTACATTTGGTATCATAGAGGGTTCAACTTGCGACTTGGGATCACTACAAATTTCATTGATATGATTTAATTATAATGTTGCCAATTGGGTTGACTTGTATTCATGCAGGTAATCATGGTTAAAGGAAGTTTTGGAGGAAAACGAAAGGGTGCTAGGGGAGGAGGCGTGACACCTCCAGTAGCATCCACGCTTGAGGGGTCTAACCCCCAGGGAGACAAACAGGTTGTCGGGCAGGAGAAGATAGCAGTGGGTGATGTGGTTGGAATGATGAGATATTTTCAATGCATGTCTAAGGCCCTGATCATCCATTTGGAAAGAGATGAGGCTAGAGCACCAACACCCACTGACAATCCACTGCGCACTCTAGTTGGTACTGGTAGCATTCACCGTGAGCTCGAGAAGGTCAAATTTCCTGAGTTATTTGGTTCCCTAGACGACATAGCTACCGAGGCATGGTTGGAGAATATGGAGATGTGATTTTCACTTTGCGACTATACCTCAACTAAAGGGTAGCACTCTTCTATGGTGGAAGATTCTCCTACCATAGCTGAACATGGCCGTCAAAGACATGTCATGGGAACTGTTCAAGGAATGGTTCCAAGAGAGCTACCTATCATAGGAATCCATTGAGCATCATCTCAATGAGTTCAACACCTTATGACAGGGTGGATGTACGGTGCCCAAGTACAAGGCCCGTTTTATGGAGCTGCTCTGTTATGCTCCACATATTAACACTAATAAACATAAGGTCAGTAGGTTCGTGTTCAGCATTAATGGTAGCATACATGCAAAGGTTAGGATTTTGATGCCTCAAACCTTGCATGATGTCGTCCAAAAGGCCCTCATAATAGAGGAGGATCTTATTAGTGGGGGTCAGAGAAGGAATCCAACGAAATCAGCAGGGCAAGTGTCATCTGGTGTGCAACAACATCAGACACCAGCCATACATACGCCGGGATATTGTGGCTTCCAGAGGGGATCCAATATCACTACACCTCAGCGACCAGTGCCTCAAAAACAAACACCTTATTGGGGACCATAGCATCAATAGCATCATTGACCATAGCAACAACAGTTTAGTCCTATTCAACATAACAGACAAGGATTATAGGTTGGTGAGCTGTCATCTTCTACTTTGGGTACCATGAGTACTGAACCAAAGAAGGGGTGTTGGACTTGTGGGGAGCCACACTACCAGCGCAATTGCCCAGTGGAGAGGACTAGAGAACCTGGATCATCCAGACCCATTACCGTGGGAGATTTGGGCAAGGCCCATCGGATTCATGCAGTGGTGAATAACCACTAGGAAGATCACTAGTTGACTATGCTCAAGACGTCAGTTATCGTCACTGACTAGAACCTTATTCTTTTGATAGATCCTGGTGCTATTGAGAGTTTCATTTTTGGTGTAGTGCTAAAAAGGATTAAGGTAAATGGAGTCAAACAGGATGAGTTTATCTTTGTAGAGATGGATTTTGGAGCCAAACAAAAGGTTGGAGGAAAGGTTACAGGCTGTATACTTAACCTAGGAGATTTTGTCACTAGTGCCAACCTATACATCACGATCTTAGGATCTTATGACGTCATGATCGATATGGACTAGTTGGAATTGCATGAGGAAATACTCAACTGCAAGATGAAATGGTTGAGCTTAGTCGATGATAAGGGGAGAGGACACATGATTGTAGGATGGAACTCAGGAGTTTCCCTGAGGTTCATCTCTTCCTTGTAGCTACAGAATGTCATATGCAAGGGATGTAATCTTTATGTGATCCTTGCGTTAAACGAGAAGGGAGTAGTAGAAGGTCTAGAACACCTTCCGGTGGTGAGAGAGTTTGCAGACATATTTCCGGAGGAGTTACCTGGGATGCCATCGGAGAGGGAATTAGAGTTTACTATAGACCTAAAACCAGGGACTGAACCGATAGCTAGAACTCCTTATCGAATGTCGACCCTGGAGTTATAGGAGTTGATAATGCAACTGAAGGAGTTTCTAGACCTAGGACTGAGATGTCCAAGCGTGTCACCGTGGGGTGTGCCTGTTATTTTCATATGAAATACAGATGGGTCGTGGAGGCTCTTCATTGATTACCGTCAATTTAACAAGGCAACAATCAAGAATCAATATCCGTTGTTGAGGATTGATGATCTATTCAATCATATGAAGGGCGCGACGGTGTTCTCAAAGATCGATTTGTGATCAGGATACCACTAGTTATGGATTAAGGAGGATGACATCCCTATGACCACATTTAAGATGAGGTCTGAGCATTATGAGTTTACTGTTTTACCATTTGGACTGACAAACGTCCCAGGGGTATTTATGAGTTTGATGAATGGGGTGTTTCGTGAGTACTTGGAAAAGTTCATCCAAGTATTCATTGATGATATTTTTATCTACTCTCAGACGAAAGAGGATCATGACGAGCACTTGTGCTTGGTACTACAGTGTCTATGAGAGAAAAAGTTATATGGGAAGTTTTCCAAATGTTCATTTTATCAATTGAAGATTCACTACTTAGGGAATGTCATCTCTGACAAAGGTATAACCATGGATCTAGCGAAGGTCAAGGCTATTATGGAATGGATTGCATCAACGAATGTCCTAGAGGTACGTATCTTCATGGGTTTATCGAGATACTATAGACGGTTCGTCGAGGGATTTTTGAAGATAGCAAATTTGATCATGGAGTTGCAGAAGAAGAACAAGAAGTTTGTTTGGATGGACAAATGCACAGAAGCTTTTAGGAGGCTCAAGGAGTTGTTGAAAATGGAACTGATACTAAAGGTCCCTGACATGGACGTGGAATTCTTGGTATGCATTGACACATCCAAGGAAGGCTTAGGTGGATTCTTGATGCAAGACGGTCGAGTGATCGCATACATCTCAAGGAAATTGAGAAGGCATGAGGAGAACTACGCGATGTATGATTTGGAGTTGTTAGCCATCGTATATTCCTTGAAGGTTTGGAGACACTACCTTGTTGGATAAAAAATTGAACTAAAGGAGGATCATTGTGGACTACAACACATCTTTATGCAAAGTGACCTGAATGCGCGACAACGACGTTGGTCTAAATTTCTTGGTGAGTACAACTTCAAGATTACTTACATAAAAGGAACAATGAACCGAGTGGTAGATGCATTAAGTCAGAGACCACGCATATTTTCGGTGTTGCCTCTTCATATGAATCTACATGAAAATATTCTAACTTTACAGCGTGATTATTACTAGTACAAAGAGGTCGAAGGTTTTGTCGGATGAAACACAATGATGGTACCAAGATTTGAAAGATTTACATTTGACGACGATGGATTATTAAGTTTTAAAAATCAGATTTGCGTACCACCGAATGACGAGTTGAGGATTTTTATCCTAAATGAGGCTCATAGAGCAGTGTACATGGCTCACCCTGGAGTCACGAAGATGATGGTAGACCTTAAACCCTTATTCTTCTGGAAGGGAATGAAGGCATATATAGTTAACTATGTGACCATATGTCTATAATGTCAATAGGTAAAGGTTGAACATAGACATCCAATAGGATTACTACAACCACACATTATTCCAGAATCAAAATGGGAGGTTATTTCGATGGATTTTATTGTTGGATTTCCACTAACGGTTAGGAGACATGACTCAATTTTCGTACTAGTAGACACTCTGATGAAGAGTGCTCACTTTATTCCTGTGCGTATGATGTATTAAGCACCTGATATAGCTAGAGTTTTTATCAATGAGATTGTGAGGCTGCATGGCATGCCTAAGAGGATTATATCCGATCGAGGACCAATGTTTACTAGATGATTTTGGATGAGTTTACAAGAGGCCTTGGGAGACCAACTCAACTTCAGTATTGTGTATTTCTCAGAGACTGATGAGAAGACCGAACAAATGAACTAGACCTTGGAGGACATGCTGTGCATGTACATAATGGACCAACAAAAGCGTTGGGAAGAATTCTTGCCACTGATATAATTCTCTTATAACAACAGTTACCAAAGAACCATTAAGATGGTGCCTTTCAAGTTTCTTTACGGACAACCGTGTCAGATGCCTTTGAGTTGGGATTATCTTGAGGATGTGGTCTTGGTGGGACCATATGCAATCCATGAAATGGAAGAGAAAATGCAAACAATAAGAAAAAGGATTAAATAAGCATAAGATCAGTAGAAGAGTTATGCCAATGCGGACCGTGTCGATCGTAGTTACGAGGTTGGTGATCGAGTCTTCTTGCGGGTTAAACTGCACAAGAGCTCGATCAAGTTGGGAAAGGGAGTTGAACTCTCTCCTAGGTTTGTGGGACCTTTCAAGATGATGGAAAGAAAGGGGCCCGTGGCCTATCAACTAGCCTTCCATGATTCCTTGAGGTGTATGCACGATGTTTTTCACGTATCTGTTTTGAGACATTATATTAGTGATCCTACACATGTTATTGACATGAGTTCCTTGTAGGTATCAAATGAGGGGGTTCTCATGGTTGAGTCGATCCACATATTGGATCATCGCATTTGACAACTACGACATCGAACAGTAGAGAAGGTCAAGTTCCAGTGGGACAACTGTAGTCCACACTCGGTGACCTGGGATGATGCATATGATATGTGCCAGTAGTTTCCATTTTTGTTTGATAGATAGACTTATGATACTGTGATACACATTATTTCAACACTTATATACTGTGAAACTTTGGGATGAATTTTATACCAAGAGGGGGTGTATGTAACATCATGCTCTTGTTCATACTGAAATAACTTATTATTTGAGGACACTTGCTTGCAAGTGATCCAGATTATTATACTATTAAGAATTTGATTTTGATTATGACGTGTTAAGGGTTGATGACATGTTGTTTTGTTGCATTGACATAGATAGGTACTATTGACTCGGTTTTACTAAGTGTACAAGATTTTGGACCTTGAGGATGCAAATTCATAGATGGAACCCCTTGGACTCTAGATCGAGTCGGGGAGTGGACTATTGGGGTTTGATTGTTGTATATATGATATTACTGCATTTGATTAGATGATACGATTATGGATATATTTCTGACATGATTTGTTGATGATGCAGGTTGACGATAACTTGTCGACCAAACTCACATGTGAAGTAGAGGTGTAGTGTACCCTTTTTACACTACCCAGGTTTCCAAACCCCTAAATTACCATTCTATACATGAATGTTTACATCATTGGTATAGGAATTATAAGCACATGCATTTAAACAAAATTAAACACACTTAATTCTCAGAGTAAAATACATAAGTTACTGCTACAATTAAACAAGCCATAGCATTCAACAGTAACTCATTTACACAGTGGAAAACATGATACATGAACAACACAGTCATGCCAAATGTGATAAAAACATAATTCAGATACTTATCTTTGAACAGTTGTATAATTCACCAACCAAGTGTAGGCCTTCCACGAACCTCCCAGCCTTAGACCACACTATTCATCAGCTCAATAGTGGGTCACCCCCGAGCTGGGACCGAGCTCCACCCCAAGGCAAGGAATCCTAGGCTAGGCTGAGGTTACAGGGAAGATAGCACATACACAACCCTAGGAATAAATCTCTTCCAGGAATCTCCCACGCTCACTGCCCACAGGCCCTCATTCCCCACATGCATGTTCCACCCCAGGAGAGTGCACCTTCTCTGTCACCTAGATAGTCCTTCGACTGCCAGTCTCCCTTACCTTGGGTTATAGGAACAGACCGGACTGGAATTCTCCAGGCCCTATGGAAGCTACAGGGTTCCTTCCAGGAGTTCTCTTCTCCCTTTGCGCACTCTCTCACCTGGAGGAGTCGCTCACAGGCCAACAAGCCTCACGCAGTCCAGTACTGTGTGGTCACAACAATCCACAGGAAATAAAGACAATGCTTCCAAAAAACAGTTCAGCAATCACTGGATGATCTCACGGCATGATTTCGGAATAGGCTCCACGCACAGGCTAGCCCAGCCTTTTCACCAACCACAAGGATTCTTCCATTGGAGTTCAACACAGGCAATTCCGGTTAAGGAAATGCACTCTCGGGATTTCCTGGAACGGACGCAAACTCACAGCTCTAGACAAGGTATACACGGTTTTCCTCAGGAAAACACAACTTAACAGTTTCAGAGATGAATCAGGATATTCGACATAGGTCGTATTGGTTCCATGCTCAGAGGTTCGGTTCAGAATGGAGGAGAGTGTCCCCCTCTCGACTTACTTTCTCTGTTTTATTTGCATGCACTAGGGTTGACACTTGTCACCCTGGGAACTGCATGCGTTCCATTCGTACGCCTTCTTCCCACCACTTGGGGAATCATGGGTCCTTCAAAAAGGACTTAGGATAAAATAATGTGCAAATGGATTTTTTAGGAAATAATATTAAAATATTATTCCAGGCCTAAGCCCCCTAGGCTTAGCCCCTAGGCTCATCACTCAGCCCCTTTCCCACCTTCCAACCCCTAGTTCCTTGCCCACTCTGTGGACGCTCAGTCCCCCATCACTCATT